>KZ061740.1:194925-222742 GCA_002091835.1 Anopheles maculatus | reverse complement strand
ACGTTCACCCAAACATACTTTATCATGCTAGTCACGCAATACCACAGCGAAGCAATCGTCACACATTACAGGCGGGGACGGAAAGCGAATGGCGCTAGTGTCCTTCCGGTCATTCTTTCCGGACACAAATGGGAGAGTGGATCATAATTGCCCTGGGAGCCTTAGACGCAATCACTTTGATGGTGATGATGATGATTGCGCTGGTAATGGGAATGCGTTTCGTTCCACAAACAGATGATATCTCGCTGCGAATACTCTTTTTCTTTCCTCGCTCTCTCGACCACTCATTTTGCCCCAACGAAGGATCCTATAAATTAAGATAATTAGAATACACATTTGATGCCCTTCGAGACATCAGATACAGTTGATGCGAGGAATATGGAGAACAAAATGATGATATGTCACGATTACTACATTCTTTTAGGTGACAATATCTATATTCTTAATTTAAGCGCCTAAAGTTATGCATACTGCAACTCAAAAAAAAGACAAAATACTTCGTTCACAGAATCCTAGTTTATCGCGTTTGTGGAGGCTACCAAACGCTTCAAGGATGTTTTTAAACACTCTAATTCGACCTCCGGATTATCTTTGTTCTTTCTACCCCCTAGCTTCACGAGAAAAGAACCGATTCACAAACACCAGGCACGCGAAACCATCCGACACGAGCTGTCAAGACAGCTGTCAGCCGCTTGAGGTCTTCAAGCTGTCAGTCTCAGTTGTTTTGCGCCGTGACTTTCGGATGCTGAAAATTCGTTTCATAAGCCATTTTTAGATCCCGAGCTAACGGATAAAACTATCCAGCCGCAGTAAGCTGATGCGAACGGAAAGATGCTTCTTCGGGTTTTCGCCGCTGTCATGTTCCATTGTTTGGTTTGACCTTCGCAACATTTGGTCAGCATAAAATTTCGTTCCTTCCGCACTAGAGCGCACGGTGCAGGAGATGAACCAGGATGAATGTTTGTGGTTATTAATTTTGTTGCAAACCCCAAACACCACCCGAAAGATGCTTCTTCGGGTTTTCGCCGCTGTCATGTTCCATTGTTTGGTTTGACCTTCGCAACATTTGGTCAGCATAAAATTTCGTTCCTTCCGCACTAGAGCGCACGGTGCAGGAGATGAACCAGGATGAATGTTTGTGGTTATTAATTTTGTTGCAAACCCCAAACACCACCCGGCTCTTCCAAGACACCTTGTTTGATGTAATGTAATGCAATCGAGACAGTAAGGAATGCACCTTCGTCGATGGAGCTCGGTGCAACAAAAGCCATGTCCGTATGCTACAACATGGTGTGTCATTCTGGGCTGATGGTTGATGGCAGGGTAGCTTTACAATGCAACGATGAAACATGAAATATGACTAAGAATAATGTTTCGCACGTCAATCATGTGTGGGGTGCAAGAACATATTAGATTTTGCCCCAAATGCATTATGCAAGCACTTTAAACCACAGCGAGAAGCGTGAAAATCAATGAAAGGAGCCAAGCACACATGACATGATGTGTTGTGTTTAGTGAGACGATCAATTAAGAAGCTGTTTAAAGAGATTTTGAAGACAACTTTAATTTCGTTTTGAACTTTGCCTAACAGTATGCAATTCGCTGTACAATCTAATGCTCCTCATGGTCTCATCCTCATCTCTTGGTAGGTAGATTAAATTTTCAAATATATTTTTACTTCCCTCACTGCAAGCATAACGATATTAATGCAGCATGCCTAGCGTGGATTTATTTTAAGTTTCCAGCAAAAGATAATTGAGTTTCTGCACAGTTCAACGCACAGAAAATGTCTCACAACTATTTAATCCATCCAGATTCCTTGGAAGCCTTGCGAGAACAAAGTTTCCACCGTTCCTTGCCATCCAGAAAGTTTTGCTCCTTTTAATTTACACTCTTCACACAGTGTGCATACGTGACAAACCGCCATACAATCGATTGTCTTTATTTTTCTTCTTTCTGCTCTCTATCTCTCTTCCATCTCCCATACCACCAAGTGCAGGTGGAACCAATATCAACACGATTGCAAACTGTGATCGTTTTATTGCGTTTTGCGAAATCTGGGGCAAAGTTTTACTCTGCCACAAACACACACCCACTGTCGCTCGTTCTAAAGAAAATGTGCCCGGATTACTTGCCGGAGAATCTGATTCGAAACTTACCCATTGAAGCGTAATGCTGCTGACATTTCGCCTTGCGTCACGTTTGTGGATGCGATTTCCACTTCGCACACTGCACACACACTGCAAGAACAAAAAAAAGGGCACTCGAATCTAATGATTTACCACTTCGATACTCGATCAACGTGGATAAGGTTGGGATGTGTGGACACGAATACGATACACACTGCACGTACACGTAGCTGCTCCCGGACAAATAGAACCGTCAGTTTGATTAATTGACACCGCCTCTTAATTACTGCCAACCGTCGAGTGAGGGTCGAGCTCGATCGGGACGGTGCCCGTGCTCCGGTCGTTGCTGTTGCCTGCAACTAATTGGCTGCTCTTTAAAAGATTGACCATGGAAAGGTGAGTGGCGTTACGTCAAGTGTCATGGGTGGGCTGGAATCAGGACGCGCTTTACTGGCACGCGTTGATGAACGTAAGGAACACCTGGGAATGCTATTGTACTTTGCTTGGCTAGTTTTAGAGAGGTTTTGTTGTGTTCTGATTTACCCACAAACATGAACAGTTTTCAAACACCAATCACCCTAAATTTGATACTATTTTTCAAAACATTTCTTGAGTGCCGGGCGTCCAAATTTTCTTACGATCCCTCACTGCACAGCATTAATCTGCACGTAACTAGCGCTCCATATTTTGCGAACATCCTTTTCATATTCACTTCCTTTTTTTTGTTTTTCGCTCACAGTAAGAACCATGAATCATTCAATTCTTAAACTGTCCGACACACGATCAATCACAAGCAACACACACACAAACGGGACCGTTTGCGAAGAACCTCTGTTTTTCACCACGTGTTAGTCTACGAATGAAGACACCATTGGGAAGGGATAAAAGGCAACCCGGAGCCGGACACACTGGGTGGGTGTGTGTAGTATCCATGCTTTCTCTTAACGCCTTTTCGATCAATCATCAGGATTGCACAGATGATGCACAAACATTTGTTGAAACAGAACAAACAAAAAAATGCATCACATCGTGCTTGTACGCTTTTTTCTCACACTTTTGACATTTACTTTTATCACTTCATATTTACTGCTGGAGCGTCCCAGAATTACTAGATTACTAAATACACATATTTTTTCTCTTAGGAAAAACTGTATTCTACACGACTTGGTATCACTTAAAAGATGCTTAAAAGAAACAGTTCTTTCAACGTTTAAGACGAGAAACAGACTGGCGTCATGTTCTAGGATAAAGCCTCTCTACATCATCGTGGCTTTGATATTGAACTAACATCCAATTTCTCAGAATGCAAACAACAAATAGATGGCGCGAAAATGTGCGCTCTTCGGTTTTATCAACCACTGTTCGGCACTACTTCGGTTCCAGGGGTTGTCAATCGGTGTGCCGGTGTTACGATCGAACTGACGATTAAAATGTTCAAAATTAGCATTAGTTTATCTTATAAAACAGTAAAAAGTGTTAAACGATAATTCAAATTGCATAATTTTCGGCGACAAAATTAGCAAATTAAAAATAAATTATTATGAAAGCGCCTAAAGTTATGCTATATTTATTTCTTCTTCAACATCGAAATACTACAAGCTATTTAAAGCTAATTTGATGGTTTTCTATGCCTTTTTATGTTTAAAAATAATTGTTAAATGTTTAATGTGCATTCCATTTTAACGCTACTCCTCTCATAGCCACTTGATTTCTCTTCTCCTGCTTCTAATTGCTTCCACTAGCCGACCAAAAACCCTTCGGAACTGCTCGAACTTTTCTTCGGCTAACTGCTCGAAACATTCGAAGCTTTTACTCGCCGCATGCGAATCTTCCCTTCCAACGCTTCGAATTGATACGTTCACGAGCAGATGGACATTGGCTTGAACGAGCGCCGACATACAAACAAAGCAAATAATGCTACAAGCCAGTGCTGTTCTAAGCGAGAAGCAGCGGATAGGCCAATTGTGCGATCCTTTTTGCTGGTCGTGTGAAAAAGGACTCGTTCCATGATGTTACTACACACACACACACACACATACCTGCTGTGTCCAACTAGCTCAAACGCCACCGTTTGATTGTTTGCTCTTCGTTTACGTTCGTCCGACGATAGCGTACATTCGTGACGGATCGAGAACTGTACCGTGTTTGCGTGTGTCTATGTGTACTTTGGCTATTAGAATGTGCTATAAATGAATGCATTTATGCGTGTGAGATGATGGTTCACACCCAACGCCGTCGCAAATGAATGCGTGGTCACAGGCTTATCCTTCATGCCGCCCTTTGCCCCGCTGACCAGTTCGCTGGCACTGGCTCCGGTCACGAATTGTTGACCTCAAAAAGCACATGCTCTTTCCAGCGCTTTCACAGCTGACTGATTCCATCCCGTTTCGTGTGTGGGGAGAGTCAGATCCAATATATGTTTTTTTTTGTTGCACTTTTCTTCATTCCCCACCATGTCAGCAGCAATGCACGCGCTGAGGCTAGCGGTTTAAATGTAGATGAAAAAAGAAGATATTTTAAAATCCTTCTATCAGACTCAGACTAATGGTCTTACTAGAAAGGGTGGACGCACCAATGACGATTCCAGCTACTGCGTTGGTAAATGGAAAGCGTAGACAAAAAAGGGTAATGGACGGTAGCAACGAAACCATAACGACATCCACACTGGTTGAATTTATTACACGCGTGAGAACATGGCATAGATTAACTATTATCTTACTCCTGGTAGATAAAATAAGTCGAATAAAGAGAGTTTTTACAATAAAAGTTTAAGTACAATGTTAAATTATACTCATTATGATCATCATTTTCAAAGAGACGCACGCCTAAATGTATGCAATAATAAATATTTTTCCTTTTGGAGTTGTTTCCAAAACTATTTTGCTTTTAATTCATATAATTATTTTAAATCAACAGCAGCTTCACATTTATATCCGATCGTGTCTTAAAATACATATTACTGAGCGCAAAGCTTTAATTCAATCGGACTGTTAGTTCCCAAAAATGGTTGTGACCTACTTCCGCGTGGTTTACAATGAATCCCCCAAAAATACACTTGATATTGCATTATACGTGCGAAAATTCAATCATCAATTCAATTTGGATACCTGACAGCAGTAGCTCAGGCAACGTATTTGAATGATTTTATTTCCGAACGATGTTGTCCTCCCATAACTCTATTCCGACTGATTGACAGGACAGTAAGGAGCGCTGAAAGCAGAACTCTTTTAGATAAAAACAGTAACGTACACAACAAAAGCGCAAAGAAGACGCGTTGTTTTCTTGTATCAAATACCTATAAATTAACTTCAGTGCCTTATTTTATTCGCTTCGATGATGTTTTTACTCCTACCGACGCACGCTACCACCGATCGCACGATCACGGTGAATCCTGTGTAGCAGTAGCAGCATAATCCAGCATAATGTCATCTCGACAAAGCCATTCGATAAATCCTTTAAATACAGTCACGCTCTTTATCGACCATCGCGTTAGCGTCCAAAATGGCACAAAGATGAACCAACCGAGGCGGTGGTCCTCAAAAACGGTTGTTGGTCACGCCGAAGGAATATCGGTCGGTGCGTCGGTTGCGTGCTCGAATCAAAAGTCTCACTTCTCCCTCTCTCTCTCGTTTGGTCTCAACCTTCTTCGTGCTCAAAATCAACCACCACATCTTGCTACCGTCCATCGTTTGATATGCAAATGCCGAACAATTTCTCGTTGCTTTGAACAAGCACCGAACTGTGGAACGAATGCTTTCGAGCGCTTGAGCTGGGTTGTTCTTCTTGCTTTGCTTTATTTAAATCAAAACGTACCAAACAAAACGAGCAATTGGAATCTAAAAACGAAAATAATGCCGCAAGGGTTTTGGTAGGGTGAAACTATCAATTGGTGAACTGCTTTGCCTTTTCTATTTCAGTTCTTACCAAGTGTCGAATGAACGATTCGGGAAGGAGTTGCTGGGACGATTGCTCTCACAAACACTGGACCATTCCACCTGTCAAAAGAAGGAGGATTTTGTACAGAAACTACGTTGCTCTTTTAAAATTTATTCAAAACTGATAAGAGGGGCAGGGATTCTTATTTTGTATTCGATCGTTTCTGTGGAAAATCAGTTAGCAAACGGAGTTCGTTTGTTTACAAAGAACTTTAAAAAATCATGAGGTTTTTACTTTTAAAGTATATTGAAAAAAAGAAAGTTTTATTTTCTCTAACCTCTTTAATTCATTTATTTATCTTATTATTTACGACCATTTTCAGTGCAGAAAACTTTACTGATGGCGCAATTGCATACTTTACCAGAATGCTCCAGAAAGTATGCAATCTGTATAGCATTACATAAAAGAATATTATAAAAACAATGATAATGACACACAAACAATAAATTTATCAAAGAGTTCACAAAAGTTCACGCATCAAAATAATTTACCAACGATATGTACCTAATAATTTTCTCAACATCAATACGGTCCAACCTGCATGCTTGATCATAGGTAAGCAACATCACTTTATGCATAAATGCACTTACACAAGAATCCCATTTTCGTACATCTTGGTTCAGCATGATGCGTGAGATTTTACAAATCACCGTAAGATCCTTCGCATGCTCTTGAAAATCTAGAGAGAGAGAGAGAGAGAGAGAGAGAGAGAGAGAGAGACAGAAAGAGTGAGACAGTCATCTTCCACCCAAACCAGAATCTCCCTCGTCAGGTACTCCTGTTAGCGTTGTACCCTTGCACTTGAAGCACGTAACACCGATTCACTGTCCCAATGTCATCCCACCGGCATTGGACAATATGTCAATGTGCTGCCAGGAACCGGATCATACACCCTCACCACGGAGACACGAAGGCGACACCCAACCATTCCTCGTCACCTGGTTTTTTGGACCAGTTTTCACACCAACCACATCCGTCGCGGTGGAACCTTAACAGCTGCAAAAATCGGTCGAGAGCATCGTTAGAGCAGCGAGTGCAATTGTAGTCGTGCCCAGCCTTTCCGTCCGGATATTGACACTCCAACGCTTCGCGCTTCCGAAACCCCTCCCCCGGGATAGCTGCAGAATGCCAAATGGTACGAGAAAACTCACGATTGCATTTTCGTCTCGCACAACTGCGGCATTTGTGGCGGCAGGACGCTAGCAATTAGACGAAGAATGCAACTTGTGAGAAGTTTTCATCTTCCTCCCTAAACCACACTTTCGTCGGGAGTGGAATACTACTGTCTGACTGGCTCGTGCAGAAGTGTTGTGGCTGTGGACAATGCCAGTGCCAGACGCAATTGTCACCATAATGATACCGCTGCTGTAACCGCTTCACAGTGGACGGCGGTGTATGGGTGTGTGTGTGGTGTCAGTACGCCAATTTAAGTTGGTACCGAATTTGTGGCAACAAGGACCTTCTTAGGATGTTAAAGTGTTGAGGCTGCGTTGTAGGTTCCTTTCTCAATGCGTTTCTTGTTGCATGAAATGGCAACTGTAGGTTTCTCAATTTCTACATAAATAAGGCAGATAAAAAGATTGCCGAGTGAGGCAAATTGCATAGATAGAGGCGTTCATCTATAATATTGTATAATTAGAGTATTCATTAGAGCATCATTAGATGATATGAGTAGTTTAATAAATTTTGTTATTGCCCAGCTTTCATCAAATGCAATCTTCATCTTTAAGTAAAATCATAAAATTAAAAATTAAAAACTGCATTCATTTCAGTTCTTACCAAGTGTCGAATGAACGATTCGGGAAGGAGTTGCTGGGACGATTGCTCTCACAAACACTGGACCATCCCACCTGTCTAAAGAAGGAGGATTTTGTACAGAAACTACGTTGCTCTTTTAAAATTTATTCAAAACTGATAAGAGGGGCAGAGATTCTTATTTTGTATTCGATCGTTTCTGTCGAAAATCAGTTAGCAAACGGAGTTTGTTTACAAAGAAATTTTAAAATCATGAGGTTTTTACTTTTAAAGTATATTGAAAAAAAAGGAATATTTTATTTTCTCTAATCTCTTTAATCCATTTATTTATCTTATTATTTACGACAATTTTCAGTGCAGAAAACGGTACTGATGGCACAATTGCATACATTACCAGAATGCTCCAGAAAGTATGCAATCTGTATAGCATTACATAAAAGAATATTATAAAAACAATGATAATGACACACAAACAATAAATTTATCAAAGAGTTCACAAAAGTTCACGCATCAAAATAATTTACCAATGTTATGTACCTAATAATTTTCTCAACATCAATACGGTCCAACCTGCATGCTTGATCACAGGTAAGCAACATAACTTTATGCATAAATGCACTTACACAAGAATCCCATTTTCGTACATCTTGGTTCAGCATGATGCGTGAGATTTTACAAATCACCGTAAGATCCTTCGCATGCTCTTGAAAATCTAAAGAGAGAGAAAGAGTGAGACAGTCATCTTCCACCCAAACCAGAATCTCCCTCGTCAGGTACTCCTGTTAGCGTTGTACCCTTGCACTTGAAGCACGTAACACCGATTCACTGTCCCAATGTCATCCCACCGGCATTGGACAATATGTCAATGTGCTGCCAGGAACCGGATCATACACCCTCACCACGGAGACACGAAGGCGACACCCAACCATTCCTCGTCACCTGGTTTTTTGGACCAGTTTTCACACCAACCACATCCGTCGCGGTGGAACCTTAACAGCTGCAAAAATCGGTCGAGAGCATCGTTAGAGCAGCGAGTGCAATTGTAGTCGTGCCCAGCCTTTCCGTCCGGATATTGACACTCCAACGCTTCGCGCTTCCGAAACCCCTCCCCCGGGATAGCTGCAGAATGCCAAATGGTACGAGAAAACTCACGATTGCATTTTCGTCTCGCACAACTGCGGCATTTGTGGCGGCAGGACGCTAGCAATTAGACGAAGAATGCAACTTGTGAGAAGTTTTCATCTTCCTCCCTAAACCGGACACTTTCGTCGGGAATGGAATACTACTGTCTGACTGGCTCGTGCAGAAGTGTTGTGGCTGTGGACAATGCCAGTGCCAGACGCAATTGTCACCATAATGATACCGCTGCTGTAACCGCTTCACAGTGGACGGCGGTGTATGGGTGTGTGTGTGGTGTCAGTACGCCAATTTAAGTTGGTACCGAATTTGTGGCAACAAGGACCTTCTTAGGATGTTAAAGTGTTGAGGCTGCGTTGTAGGTTCCTTTCTCAATGCGTTTCTTGTTGCATGAAATGGCAACTGTAGGTTTCTCAATTTCTACATAAATAAGGCAGATAAAAAGATTGCCGAGTGAGGCAAATTGCATAGATAGAGGCGTTCATCTATAATATTGTATAATTAGAGTATTCATTAGAGCATCATTAGATGATATGAGTAGTTTAATAAATTTTGTTATTGCCCAGCTTTCATCAAATGCAATCTTCATCTTTAAGTAAAATCATAAAATTAAAAATTAAAAACTGCATTCGTATTTTATAAGATATTTGTTTTAATATTTTATTAAACAAACACATAAAAAAGCTTGTTCTCTCCTACACTTCAGGTATTGAAATTTATTTACCGATTCCCATTAAAATCAAAGCACAGACTTAACAAATTAAACGCCTTAATAAGGCTAATGTATAAGGTATATTGCATAAATATAGGCGCTATTCTTATAAAATCTACGCTTTCAAGTACAAATTATATTCTCAACGACAATTGTATTACTATTTAGTTAAATGTACACATTCAAAAGCTCTTTAGCTTTTTTATTCTAGGCTTTGAAGGTCTCCTTATCAGTTAACTGTTGAATGAAGATGATGAATTACGTCTTTATAAAGCTGTTGTGGAACTCACGCTACTTAGATAGTGGCGTTTATCTAGCGAATTGCATGCTTCGTCAATCATTTGATTTATAAATGACATTTATATTGATCTTTTACTAAACAACTACATTAAAGAGCTCTTTGTCTGTTATTCAACGATCTACGAGGCTTCTTTACCGATTCGTCTTCAAAACACCGACCAAAAAATAACCTCACTAATTAACCACTAATTTGTGGTGCTATTTTCAAACCGTAATGGCACAATAAAACATGCTCAGCTCCTGTCGTGAAGCAACCCCAAACGGCAAGACACGATTATTGGCAGTAAATTTGTCTATCTACAGTATCCTGCGAAAAGAAAAAAACGGCGACTCCTTCCTATTAACGACATCCTTTCCATTATCTTACTGCTTTTACGAAGCGTGCCCTGGGGAGAGACACACAACACACACGTCGTCAGCGGAAATCGGTAGTTAATTAAATTATCTTCCCGTACGAAAACTCCACGTGTTCCGTTCAACCCTGGGCACGCTTCGGTTTTGGCTTTTTGAACGTTTTAATCACTTTTCTGCTGAGTACTGCACAATGCGCGCAGAGTTGGCCCCAACTCCGGCGATCCGCATTCGATATAGATCGTAAGTTAATCAAATAAACTAGTGAAACCGGGTTCGGTTTTGCGATGGGCTTCCGACGTTTCGTGGTGACAGACCCGGAAGGTACGTAACGCTATTAACTAACAGCGAACAACAACGCACACACAGCTTTTTGGTTGCCTCTCTTTGTATATCGTGGAACAAAAAATAGCTCTACTTCTTGGTCGCGCTTCACAAGACGTCGTGCTGGACGGTTTCGGGAAGAATCTGCGAGCTTGCTCCTACCCGACGACGCCAAGTATCGCGACCATCTTGTTCTAATTGGATTAAACAAGTTTTTCTGTGGCTTGCAGCACCACGGACGTCGTCGGTGGAACGAACGATCCGCGTTCGCGCCTGTTGGCGGCATCAAAAAACCACAAAACTAGTTTACTTTCTTTTTTATGTGACGAACTGCACCACAGCGATGGTTCACATTTTCCGCAGCATTGATATTAGTGAGGTGGAAAAACGAGTGGAACGTGAAAGAACTTCGCAGGAATACAGGTCTGGTACTACGTCAGTGCAGATTTTTCGTGGTGTTTCCGTGTGAAAGGTTAATTGCATGAGTAGAGGAACAAAAAAGCAATCTAATAAGAGAGTATAGTCTGTGTCGGAGCACTAAGAAACTCTAGACCGTCTTAATAAAGCTACTTCTGATGCACTTTTAGTTGGTAGGAGATATGAGATTTAATAAAAACAGTTGCCCTGTATCATTGATATTGCTTTTCCCCTATTTTTTTCCTTCTATTTTTTCTTATCTTTTTCGTTAAACATTTTCCGTTAACCAAAAACAAAACGAAATCAAACTTTCTTGCCTTCCTTGCTAACCACAAACGGCACCCTAGTGAAAAAGAAGAAAGATCTTTACGTTTTACTTCCTGCTCAGCAGAAGAAATCTGAACCAATGAAATGAAGAAGTTTCGGTACAACAAAACCATTTTGTGCCACCGCAACGCACCAAACACGACTGCAGAAGGGAGAAAAAGTTCTTTTTTTTTACTTCCAACGGTGCACAGAAGGAAGAAAGTTTTTGCGAGTTTTCGTGTGGCTGTGGGATGCATTTTCCAAAAGGCATCGTTAATCTGTTATGATTTCGGGAGCAGATAAGGAAGATAGGGATTCTTTCTGATATAAATAGTAGTCTTTAAGACGATTCATACGTCATTAGACAATGTTTAATCATTACTACAACCCTTAATGTCATGTTATCTTTAAGAATCTAGATAACAATTTTGTGTTCTCTCAAGAAAATTATTTAAAGGGATTGGGTATATATGTATTATTGGATTTTAAAAAGGGTAGGTTTTTGGTTTGTAGCAAATTTACTTCTTCAAATCATTAGCTTATTATGTGTAAATAAAAATTTATATAAACGCCTCAAAATATGCAATACTCGGTACAATACTATCTTTTATTATTGCTTAATCTTTTTTGTTAATTTCAAAGATGCAAATATTTAAAGCGTAAGATTCATCACCTGTGAGGTCTGACGAAATATGCTCATTTCTTTAAAGTTTAATCCCATTTGCTTGTAACTACTGTGCTGTGTTGGTCTCTGCAACTCACCATATAACCGCATTTATTCACCGACAGAAAGCATAGATCCAGAGAATTAAAATATGATAGGCGCCGAAAATGTTGATTTTGTCCTTCATAAATACGCCTGCCGGTATGCTATTTTATTATTATTGAAGATTGTAATTCATATTCAGCGTCACATATGTATCAACACGAGCATGTTACATCCGATGCATGAATTAAACCGAATAAAGATAATCCATTCCTTCCACCAAAGGCAACTTTCTACAGATAAAACATTTAACGTGCCACATGTAAGATTTTCTACACTTCGTTACTCCAGACTATTTTCTGATCAACCCCAAACCAATGCACTCGATGCATATCTTCCAGCCATGAACCTCAAAACCACAAACAGCACAAACGACAGCAGAGTGGATAAATTCTAATAACATAATCCTCTCCGGACATTGTCCATGCTTCGACGGGCGGTACACTATTCCCGACATAACCGTACAAATTCGTACCGGTACAGTCGATAGAGTCAAACACTCCCCCCTGGAGAACACTGCAGACGTCCAATTTCTTGATCATGTTATTCACGTGCACCCGTCGTACCTGCGCCATTCCTGCCATCCGTCATCCGCCAACCAAGTCCGGTAAGATTCGAAAACCATGCAAAAGAATCTTTTCGAACCTTCTGTGTTTGGAATGATAAATCCATTCGTTTGCTGGATGGAGATGAGAGTGCAGTTTTCCCTGCCATCAACACACTTTCCTGCTAACGTCGTGCACATTCCATCATCAAAGATTCAAACGAGATTTTTGCATCGAAATGGCAAAATAAAGCATGGTCCTTCGAGCAATGGTTTCTTATTCTGTGGTGAAAGACTTTACGAATGAGAAATGATCGAAGCGGGAACATACAGTGGAACAATCATCATCCGAAAAGAACCCATTTGGCACACAATGCATTTCAGTAGAAATGGTCTTGTAATGCTACAACATACATACATCGTTTCGGTAAAACCACATCATACGAGCAATGCAAGAAAGATTCATGTCCAATTTTTACCCCCCACTTAGTACCAACTCACAAAAACCCACATCATTTCGTGCGTTCATTACAGTGTGCTGAATGTTCTTCCACTGTGACAGCTTCCCGATGGTCGTACCACTCCATTAAGACGATCACGGAAGCAATAAAACTGACGAAGTTGTCGGTAAATTACAGCTTTCGCGTTGGTGTGCCTCGCGAAGTGGATCACGGCCCGCGTCATTGACGACAAAACTGCGCGGGACGTCGATGATGACGAATGACGAAAGAGCGTTTGCAACAACAGCATGGAATGCAAAATACGCACTCGATGAAGCGGTGCGCGATGAAGCGTGGATCGTGTAACTATGGCGATATAAATATCGCTTCACTTTGCAGGGTTACTTGGCGATGTAGTAAATAAAAGATGTACAAAAAGGCTCTCTAAACTAATGAACTGAATTTTCTCAACTAAACCAAACACCAGACAACGTTGTTGAAACTCCTGAATGTATGCAATCATTTCAACATTTCAACATTTCAACATTTCATTTTTTGATTCAGCTTAAACATGGGAACACTCTTACATTAATGATGAGTTTCTTCTTTAACTCCTGATGGTATGCAATTTTTTTTTATTTTTAAATTTTAGCTTTACTCACTCAAAGAATCATATTTGTTTTGTATGCTTCAATTAACTTAAAGTTTACACAATTTTGTACTCTTTGTAAATGACGAAAAGCTGCACAATCGTCTTATTACTCCAATAGAAACTAAAAAAAAAGTCAATAATATATGCATACCTTTAGGCGCACTCGTATTTATTAGATACAGCTTGATTTAAATCTTCAGAAAACCCTTCCGCAACATCACGACCAGAATCGATCCAGATCAACGTCATCATTGACTCCCCAGGCGGGCGCGTGTTGGCTGGGAATGATTAAAAGTTTTTGTGTGCGCTAAAGTTTGTCATAAACAGCTGGCTCCACGAGCAAGCAAGCAAAATGGTAGGAATGTGTTTAAAGAGCGTTTAAACACGAAACATTCGCCAACCCACAACTCCAAGAAATGATTCCGAAGAACATCCCAGACCCGCGACATAATTGCTCTGATGCGGCCTCATGGAGTGACCTTGAAATCCCTTCCCGTCCATCCTATCGCCTCCACTGGTGCTTTAAATAGTCGACATCCTCTCCGGTACAGCCCCGGAAACTGATGCCTTGCCGATGGCGATGGGAGCGGTCGTTAAGTTAAATGGTTGCAGCTTTGTGTTGCCCGCTTCCGGTTACATCCGTAAAGTTGCGGACGTACTCGACAGTAACTTCGACGGAGGCCCATCGCTGTCCTCCAAGCGCTCAGCTGACTTTCTGACTGACTTTCCGATTTCGAACAAAGCGTCTCGTGATGGTATGCACTCAATCCTGCATCCAATTTACGTCTACGAGTTGACAAGGAACTCATCTTCGTGTTCCCAACCGGGCTCGGTCTCCGGATAGCATCATTTGCATCTCATTGTTTTTTCGCGTCATTAACGTTGCCTAAATACCGTTTTGCTTCCTTTCCGTCTGCGTAGAATGGGCCGCGGCACGTGTTGATGATGCCGTCAGTATGACAGCGTCCGAACACTGCAGTAGCTTGAGGGTTGGGTGAATTCAAGTCAAACGGCCTAGGCTGAAGCAGGATGCTGTATAAAAATGTAACGCAATTTCTTTTTAATTGGAATATGAAACTGCCGCCTTTTTGACCTAAATTTAAATCTCAGTTTTCTTGCAGACATTCGACCATCTTTAAAATAGGACAATTTCCTGTCAACTTGCTTGGTAAAACCTATGCTGGACACTCGAGTCCGGAATGAAGGAAATGAAGTTGTTATAATTGCGTGACCGTTGGGCCGAAGTAGCAAAACGAAGTTGAGTGGGAAATTTATTCATTAACTACGAACACGATGCGACAATTTCCTTATTTTAGTTTTACAACTGTATGTGCCCCGAACGCTTGTAGATAGGCGTGTGAATAGATAATCGTCTATTACATATTCATGTCCGGTTGTCTACGGACTGGGCGAAGCAATGGATGGACTAGCAACTCCTTGGGGGCTTGCACAGTTCCTTCACGTTGGTTAATCGTTTAGGCAACACCCTAGTAGCAGTAGTACCGGCAGCAATAATTAGCAAGCTGCAGTACAACATGAAGCACACTCGGAAAAGCTAACACATACACGTTTGCCAACTCCTTGCAAGCACCTCGAGAGCACTTTGGGTAAATGTTCGATGACCTACTTGAGAGCGATTGTTGATACTGGCTGACCGCAAAAGTGGGACAAGAAAGAGAATCTTGTCAAGTGGCAAGTTGGTTCAAGAGCCATGATACAACGAGAAGGAGTTTTCTGCACACGGTAACCCGAACCAGTGCGTTCGGTTTCTTCTAAGACAATAATTTGAATACACCCGTGTGTAAATGGTCAGCTTCATTTGCATCTTTAGTGCTTCAATTAGAAGCTTCGTAATAGGTGAGCGAAAGCCAGAAGTCAGCTGCTACGTGCCATTAAAGATGGTGAATGAAGATACTGTGATAGTGGAGCGTGTTTACCTTGTTCTTAGTCGACGTGGAACAATATTATTCTAATGAGATGAGAGGTTTCCTTACAAAACGGAATCCTTAACGGAGTTATTTTCTATTGTGAATGGCATACTTTAAAGCGCAGTTAGCTAATCTTATCTATTTTAACGAAACATAACAATAGAATAATTTAATAAACAAATAGTACTTTCAACGCCTGAATGTATGCAAATTTTAATGCTTTGTTCCCTTTCCATTACCGTGCTAATGTTAAAGGAGAAAATTTAAAAATTCTATTGCATAGCTTAAGGCACAATTCAACTTCTACTCAATAGTGAACCGTCGAATGCAGTGGAAAAGGCTTATTTTAGATTCTAAGGGGTCTTTTGTATTGCGAATTGCATGTATTTCGGTGGGTTTATCTAAGATCTAATATTTATTTTACAATATCATAAACATATATTTACATTAATAACATTCATAACGACTAAAAATGTGCTAATTCTAACTATCGCATCTCTTTTCATTAGAAGAACAAGATTTTAAAAAAAATGCATACCTTTAGGCGCAATCAAACAATTTGCTTCGTTCAGTTTAAAGGTAAATGTTTAGGTAACCTTTCTCACATAAGCGTTACCCGTATGCTAATAGATCATTAATTTCTGATGGCGCAGCACGAAATCCGCACCATTTTTTCCTTTTTTTCATTGCCGCATCATTACTCTCAATCAATGGTCTGTTTTGCTGGTTGTGTGAAGCAGGAAAGTAACAGTCACACATAAACCAGCGCAAATGTTTCACCATTGTTTGTTTGGTACAAATCCATTTATTGCGTGTACTTAATGTTTAGCAATTTTGTCAGTAATGTGCCGAAGGAAAAGAAAAAACACGCATAAGACGGGTGGTCCCAGTGGTCACTTTATTACTTCGATTGAAGTACCGACCATTACCTGGGTGTAGCGTGTTGCTGAAGTTTGCAAATCATGCCATGAATTATGGCGCCCAACAATGGGCTCTCATCACAGGGCTTGATTTAATTTTAGAAAAAATACAGTTTGCGAAAGGTCAGGAATTGGCTAAGACTTCTTGTGGCTTGTTCTGAAGTAAGCACGAAGAGGGTACGATTAGCATACTGTAAGTGTTTCCCCTTTGCGATAAGATTACATTAATTACCGGTGGCTATAAACAACACACAAAAAAACTCCCGCTAGTGCATGGTAAATTATGGTCCCATTAAGACATGCCAGTGAGAGTTAAAAACATTTAGAAAATGGAGCGCTTTAAAGTCTCACAGACCGAGGGTTTATTTGTTGGAACTGTGCCTTTTTCGCACAACTTATAACTGCTACTAGTAAAGAGATAATATGTAATGAATAGTATTTTTGCACCACTTCGCTTACGGATCATTAATTAATTTCCAAACGGAACAGTCAACCGTGGATTATAATTTATCGAAAGAAGCGTAGACAAACTTTCTCCTGCCGGTTGAATGTTGGCCGCACACCCATTCCCGAAAACCTCCCCGTTCCGATCCTTCCGAACGGTCACAGACGGTTTATTACTTGCAGCGTTACGGAACGCTACGGATAGGCAAACTTTTACGCCTCCCGCCAAAAAAAAAACCCCGTCATCTGGTACGCTCCCGAAGTAGGCAAACTCCGGACAACTCATTTTCTACCGCACTTTGTTGCATAATTTCTTGGGCAGGCAGGCAAACAGACAGAGTCACAGAAAGGGACGGACAGAGCCCGGGAGTTGCAATAAAAGGACGACATTCTTTGTCGCGGACGAATAGACGCTTCACACTCAGGAATGCGCGCGCTTTCTCTTTCTCTAATGTCTTTTTAATTTCTTCGACCCATCCCAATCCCGGAGTTTATTGCTTCCGGGATGCTTTACTATGCTTACGACGCCGTACCGAAGTAATCGGAAAGTGTTCAAAAAGTACTGCCAACAGCTATTGCAACACGTGGCATTTGGGAAGGCTGTGCCTCTGTTGATGCCTTTTAATGTCCGAAAATGGTTGCGTTTAACTCAATTGATGGCAATTTCGAATGAGGGATAAGAGCAATTTGTATCCTAACACTGCTATCGGAATTGTAATCGTTTCACTTAAACATTTCAGAAAGTAATGAAACATGTGTAATTTTCATGTGTAAAATGATGAGAACTTCTACGCCTGACCAGAATCGATCCAGATCAACGTCATCATTGACTCCCCAGGCGGGCGCGTGTTGGCTGGGAATGATTAAAAGTTTTTGTGTGCGCAAAAGTTTGTCATAAACAGCTGGCTCCACGAGCAAGCAAGCAAAATGGCAGGAATGTGTTTAAAGAGCGTTTAAACACGAAACATTCGCCAACCCACAACTCCAAGAAATGATTCCGAAGAACATCCCAGACCCACGACATAAATGCTCTGATGCGGCCTCATGGAGTGACCTTGAAATCCCTTCCCGTCCATCCTATCGCCTCCACTGGTGCTTTAAATAGTCGACATCCTCTCCGGTACAGCCCCGGAAACTGATGCCTTGCCGATGGCGATGGGAGCGGTCGTTAAGTTAAATGGTTGCAGCTTTGTGTTGCCCGCTTCCGGTTACATCCGTAAAGTTGCGGACGTACTCGACAGTAACTTCGACAGAGGCCCATCGCTGTCCTCCAAGCGCTCAGCTGACTTTCTGACTGACTTTCCGATTTCGAACAAAGCGTCTCGTGATGGTATGCACTCAATCCTGCATCCAATTTACGTCTACGAGTTGACAAGGAACTCATCTTCGTGTTCCCAACCGGGCTCGGTCTCCGGATAGCATCATTTGCATCTCATTGTTTTTTCGCGTCATTAACGTTGCCTAAATACCGTTTTGCTTCCTTTCCGTCTGCGTAGAATGGGCCACGGCACGTGTTGATGATGCTGTCAGTATGGTTGATTCTGTAGCTTGAGGGTTGGGTGAATGCGAGTCAAACGGCCTAGGCTGAAGCAGGATGCTGTATAAAAATGTAACGCAATTTCTTTTTAATTGGAATATGAAACTGCCGCCTTTTTGACCTAAATTTAAATCTCAATTTTCTTGCAGACATTCGACCATCTTTAAAATAGGACAATTTCCTGTCAACTTGCTTGGTAAAACCTATCCTGGACACTCGAGTCCGGAATGAAGGAAATGAAGTTGTTATAATTGCGTGACCGTTGGGCCGAAGTAGCAAAACGAAGTTGAGTGGGAAATTTATTCATTAACTACGAACACGATGCGACAATTTCCTTATTTTAGTTTTACAACTGTATGTGCCCCGAACGCTTGTAGATAGGCGTGTGAATAGATAATCGTCTATTACATATTCATGTCCGGTTGTCTACGGACTGGGCGAAGCAATGGATGGACTAGCAACTCCTTGGGGGCTTGCACAGTTCCTTCACGTTGGTTAATCGTTTAGGCAACACCCTAGTAGCAGTAGTACCGGCAGCAATAATTAGCAAGCTGCAGTACAACATGAAGCACACTCGGAAAAGCTAACACATACACGTTTGCCAACTCCTTGCAAGCACCTCGAGAGCACTTTGGGTAAATGTTCGATGACCTACTTGAGAGCGATTGTTGATACTGGCTGACCGCAAAAGTGGGACAAGAAAGAGAATCTTGTCAAGTGGCAAGTTGGTTCAAGAGCCATAATACAACGAGAAGGAGTTTTCTGCACACGGTAACCCGAACCAGTGCGTTCGGTTTCTTCTAAGACAATAATTTGAATACACCCGTGTGTAAATGGTCAGCTTCATTTGCATCTTTAGTGCTTCAATTAGAAGCTTCGTAATAGGTGAGCGAAAGCCAGAAGTCAGCTGCTACGTGCCATTAAAGATGGTGAATGAAGATACTGTGATAGTGGAGCGTGTTTACCTTGTTCTTAGTCGACGTGGATCAATATTATTCTAATGAGATGAGAGGTTTCCTTACAAAACGGAAAGCTTAACGGAGTTATTTTCTATTATGAATTGCATACTTTAAAGCGCAGTTAGCTAATCTTATGTATTTTAACGAAACATAACAATAGAATAATTTAATAAACATATGGTATTTTTACCGCCTGAATGTATGCAAATTTTAATGCTTTGTTCCCTTTCCATAATCGTGATAATGTTAGAGGAGAAATTTTAAAAATTCTATTGCATACCTTATGCCACACTCCAACTTCCACTCAATAGTGAACCGTCGAATGCATTGGAAAAGGCTTATTTTAGATTCTTAGAGGCCTTTTGTATTGCGAATTGCATGTATTTCGGTGGGTTTATCTACGATCCAATATTTATTTTACAATATTATAAACATATATTTTTTATTAATAACATTCATAACGCCTAAAAATGTGCTAATTCTATCGCATCTCTTTTCATTAGAGGAATTAGATTTTTTAAAAATTGCATACCTTTAGGCGCAAACAAACACTTTTCTTCGGTCAGTTTAAAGGTAAATGTTTAGGTAATCTTTCTCACATAAGCGTTACCCGTATGCTAATAGATCATTAATTTCTGATGGCGCAGCACGAAATCCGCACCATTTTTTCCTTTTTTTCATTGCCGCATCATTACTCTCAATCAATGGTCTGTTTTGCTGGTTGTGTGAAGCAGGAAAGTAACAGTCACACATAAACCAGCGCAAATGTTTCACCATTGTTTGTTTGGTACAAATCCATTTATTGCGTGTACTTAATGTTTAGCAATTTTGTCAGTAATGTGCCGAAGGAAAAGAAAAAACACGCATAAGACGGGTGGTCCCAGTGGTCACTTTATTACTTCGATTGAAGTACCGACCATTACCTGGGTGTAGCGTGTTGCTGAAGTTTGCAAATCATGCCATGAATTATGGCGCCCAACAATGGGCTCTCATCACAGAGCTTGTTTTAATTTTGGAAATAAAATACAGTTTGCGAAAGGTCAGGAATTGGCTAAGACTTCTCGTGGCTTGTTCTGAAGTAAGCACGAAGAGGGTACGATTAGCATACTGTAAGTGTTTCCCCTTTGCGATAAGATTACATTAATTACCGGTGGCTATAAACAACACACAAAAAAAAACCCCGCTAGTGCATGGTAAATTATGGTCCCATTAAGACATGCCAGTGAGAGTTAAAAACAGTCAGAAAATGGAGCGCTTTAAAGTCTCACAGACCGAGGGTTTGTTTGTTGGAACTGTGCCTTTTTCGCACAATTTATAACTGCTACTAGTAAAGAGATAATATGTAATGAATAGTATTTTTGCACCACTTCGCTTACGGATCATTAATTAATTTCCAAACGGAACAGTCAACCGTGGATTATAATTTATCGAAAGAAGCGTAGACAAACTTTCTCCTGCCAGTTTAATGGTGGCCGCACACCCATTCCCGAAAGCTCTCCGTTCCGATCCTTCCGAACGGTCACAGACGGTTTATTACTTGCAGCGTTACGGAACGCTACGGATAGGCAAACTTTGCCGCCTCCCGCCAAAAAAAAAAACCCGTCATCTGGTACGCTCCCGAAGTAGGCAAACTCCGGACAACTCATTTTCTACCGCACTTTGTTGCATAATTTCTTGGGCAGGCAGGCAAACAGACAGAGTGACAGAAAGGGACGGACAGAGCCCGGGAGTTGCAATAAAAGGACGACATTCTTTGTCGCGGACGAATAGACGCTTCACACTCAGGAATGCGCGCGCTTTCTCTTTCTCTAATGTCTTTTTAATTTCTTCGACCCATCCCAATCCCGGAGTTTATTGCTTCCGGGATGCTTTACTATGCTTACGACGCCGTACCGAAGTAATCGGAAAGTGTTCAAAAAGTACTGCCAACAGCTATTGCAACACGTGGCATTTGGGAAGGCTGTGCCTCTGTTCATGCCTTTTAATGTCCGAAAATGGTTGCGTTTAACTCAATTGATGGTAATTTAGAATGAGGGATAAGAGCAAGTTGTATCCTTACACTGCTATCGGAGTTGTAATCGTTTCACTTAAACATTTCAGAATGTAATGAAACATGTGTAATTTTCATGTGTAAAATGATGAGAACTTCTACGCCTGATTGCTCCGGAATAGGACAGTTGTTGTAGATATGTTTCATATCTTTCGGTTTTTAATTATTATATATCAATACATAAAGTCCTCTAAACAAGTTGGTGTACTTTTTTCTTTTTCAGTGCAAGAATATTGTATTTATCAAACCAATTTTAAGATACTTTTAGGCCTTTTTTCGCTCCCCTTGATCCTGTTAAAAGAGAATATTCAAACACCGTTTATGATAAGTCATTTTATTTAATCTAATTTCATCGTACAATTAAAGAAAGTTAAAATTTTAACCATATTTTCAACTTGAGTTAGTTTTGTTTTTTTTCCCACGATAATTTCCTCGTCCTTGAAGCACTTGTAATGAATCACGAACCAGAGGGGGGTATGGATCGCTTTTCGATATAAAAAGAAAAACTATCCTTTCATTTCACGCTTCTTAATAAATCCTGTTCCTATCATCTGTTTTCTTGTGTCTTTGTTTTATATAAAAAATTCAGCTTTTCCTTTGCTACAGTAAAACACACAAACAAAACCATGCAAACAAACACATACACCGACCGATAAACCATCTAATCTTAATAGAGCCTTAATCCATCAACATTTGCTCGATGCAAGCCGTATCGGATGATTCCGGCCCGTCCGCCGTACCACGCGTCGATCCACCCAGAAACTCACGCAGCTCACTATCGATATCGACCGATGGAGCGGTAGAAACGACGGGATTAGGTTGAATAATCGGCTGCTGCTGGGTGGAAGGCTGCTGCTGAGACGGTCGGGAAAGATGGTGCGGATGCGGATGGTGCTGATGGTGATGGTGCGAGATGGGTTCCGGTTCGAGATCCATATCCATCGGAGTTGTGTCAATGTCTGGGGGGGAAAGATTGAGTGTACCGTGTTGTTATTAGTTACATTTGTATTCATTACCACTGTATCGCGTCTTATTTTGCTTACCAACAGTAGGTGTTGTTGGTGGTTGGTTTGTGTTCGAAATACTGGTACCGGTCGGGTGAGTGGCTATCCCGCTACCGTTTTGTTGTTGTTGAAGCGGTGGTGCAGGTTGATGCGATTGTGCAGGTACTGATGGTTGGTTTCCTCCGCTCATTACATTCGCTGGTGGTGGAGCTTGGAAAATGTCTAATCCAGCTAAAAATAAATAAAAGAGAGTGGTTATTATTATTGCAAGGTTTACCTGGGCAAAGCAAAAATCATCACGTTTAGAAGAGAGACGAATAAGGGCCTAAAATCTATTAAGTTCTACAAACAACAACATCAAGTTTAGAAAAACAATTTTTTGGAGTACTTGTTTTGTTATTTCATGATTTTTGAATATTTTTATCAGAAGTGTAAATAAGTACGTGGAGTGTTTAGGCGAAATTCAAAGATTTACTATGAAAAATTGGCAACTGTTTCAATCCCCGAAGTATTTTCTCTCGTTTATTACTATTCATTTTTTCACTTCTTCATAATTTGAGAAGTGCTGCTCAGCTAGGCCATGCTCCATCGATCGGAACAGGTCTGAAACCTGTCTTATAAGTGTTTCCAGATATTTTTTCACCGGTACTGCCACATGTGGTCGAGCATTATCAAACAGCAAAATGATTTCGTCATGTCTTTCGGTGTGTTACGATAATTTTTCTCTCAATGCTTGACTCAAACGCATCAATCAACGCATCGTCTGCAGACATCTCCTGTGATCGTTTGGTTCTGTTGTAGCAGCTCATAATACACCACACCCAGCTGATCCCACCAAATGACCTTCGCGCCATGAATATTCGGTCTGGGTGTCGATGATAGGGCATGGCCTAGGTACTAGTGATGAGAAAAACGGCTCCGAAGCCGGAGCCGGCTCCGACCGGTTCCAATAATTTTCGGAACCGTTAGTTCGGAGCAGGCTCTGGAGCGGGAAAAACACTGTTCCGGAGCCGGTTCCGCACCCACGGCTCCTGAGACGGTTTCAAACTACTGGCTACCGGGACTCGCGCAATAAAGTAGCAAAATCATACAAATGAAGCAAACCCATTTTACAAGACAATTCTTCATGCGTTCATGCTTCAGTAAGATGCGCCTTGTATTTATAAGCAGAAGCTCTCTGTTATCCCCCAATGATATATTCAGTACAGTAGCAAAATCACTCACCTGTGCTTAATCCCATCGCCTTCCTTAGCGACTGAGGATTTGCGATGGCTGCCGGCGGCAGCTGCTTCGCGATCGCCGTTAAATTGTTCGTAATCTGACCCGCCAGCTCCAGCTCACCTTCCGACGGATGCTGTATGTGCGATAGATGGGCCGGCAATGCTGCCGACAGTCGATCCGTCTGTAGCTGATGCAATTTCTGCAAAAGGTCCGAATTCGTGCTCAACGATTGCTGCAATTGTGGACCGATTTCCGCACCCTTCAGCTGACACTCGAGCTCGTCCAGAAAGTGCATATCAACGCCCAGGCTCGACAGTGACCGCAAACTGTCGAAATCGATCCGTACGTTTGCGTACCGTTTCACCTCTTCCGCAACTTCGACCGGATCGAGGAATGTATGCCGGACGGCATCACGCTCTTCACGCTGCATGTGCGCTTCGTACAGCTTGCCGTACGTTTGCCGATGTTCACCGTTCGTCAGCACGTCCAGCAGGTTGTGTGCCATCCCGGCGGCAAACGGACTGTCCATAGCGAAACGTAAAATGCTCTCCGCATAATCGCCACCCGTCTCACAACCGTACGTGTTGAGTACCATTTCCGTTTCCTCTTTGCTTAGGTTGGCAAACCGGGAATCAAATACGGGAGCGAACGAGCTGAACGCACCGTAACTGAGCGGTTTTACGATTTTTGCACTATTACGACGATCCTCCCGGAAACCTTGCAGCTGACCCGTGCCGTACTGCAGTTTGCCCGTGTGCGCTCCCAGCGTCACCGTTCGCTCCGGACCACCTTCTCCACCCTCCGACTTCGTGTCGAGCAGAATCTTCATCGAGGTTGTACCGTCCTTGTGCTGGCGTAAAAATCCCAGCTTGTGTGCCGACTTTCGCTTCAGCAGCTTTGTCCGTGCGTTCAGTGCAGCACTCTGCACCTGCTCCAAAACTTCATCCGCCGTCAAATCGTCCACAAACGCCTCAAACTTCGTGTGTGGATTGTTTTCCAGCCGGATTTGTTTGCGTTTTTCCTCCTCTTCGATCTGCGCGTTTATGCCTTCGTCAACGGCCGCTGCCATCGCTTCATCTGCCGAATCGGCCGTATGGTGCTGATGGTGGAAATCGCTGTCAGTGCCATCGCCCGATCCGATCGGTAGCTCGAACCCAAGCTCTTTCGCCGTCAGCTCGCGCATGTACGTCATCAGCGGGCGTAACGAGCGCATCAGATTGTCCGTCTGCAGCAAACGGGCACCCACGTGCAGCAGCTTCTTGGCCGCCTTATGATACACCGTCTCCGAGTGATTGTACTTGATCGCATTCTCGCACATGAGCTTAAAATCATCGCTAAACTCCGACACCGAACCATACTCGTTGTCCTCAATCTTTTGCCGTATGGTGGAGAAATCCATCGGTTTGAGAATGATCGATGAGTACCCGGGCGCAATGTCGTCAGTAACGGGCCACGCAAAGAACTGGTGCGGATCGCGCTTTTCCAGCGCTTTTAGCAAATGGTCCAACAGTTTGTTCAGCGGTGAACGGCTTTGCTTCTGTTTTAGCACGCAGCTTCGTGGCTCACGGCCACTACAGTCCGAGTTGGGCGTTTTCGGTGCCTGGCTCGAGCTAGTGTCGTGGAAATCTATCTTACTGCCCGGCCGCGATGAGGACTGCATCGAACCGGGGCTTTGTAGTGGCTCATCCGTCGTCACCGAGCTTGGTGCTGTCGTAAGTTCCTCCTTAGGCACAAGTCCTCCGCCGAGCATCACCCTATCCTGCTCGGGAATCGATTCCTGTTCAACATCCGATTCCAGCTTGGGAATTAACAATGCTTCCGGTAGTAGCGGTTTTGTGACGGGTTGAGCTGCCAGTGAGGAGCTAGCAACTGCGGCCACAGCTGCTGCCGCTACCGAACTGGCCGCAGGATAGTGCACACTCGGCACCGGATCAGCTGCCGTCGCTTGGGAACTCTCATCCCCGTAGCTGTTAAAATCTTCCTCCTCTTCGTCCTCCTCACCGTGGCTGGTATCGTCGCCCCGGTGCCTGTGCCGCTTTTCTTTGTGATGATGTTTGTGTTTCTTTTCACGGTCCTTTTTCTTTTTCTTCTTTTTCGACTTTTTGTGTCGCTCCGGATAGTCGCCGCTGGTGCTGGTGAACAGGGTACTTCCACCGTCTGACTGGATACCGTATGCTGGTGAATCGTTCCCATGCTCCGGCGTAGAACTGTTGCCACTTACTTTGAGTATGAGCTTCAGGCTGGGTGGCCGATCGAGGCTGAACGATTTTTCTGTGATGAAACGAAGCAAACATGTTAGTAAATTAAACGTGGGAATTCGTGATGCGTCTGGGGCGGCACAGCCGGAAAACAAGCCGCACAAGACGCACGTATGTGTGGTGTATCACAGGTGGTTTACCTTTCCCACTTTCACGCTCCCTACGTTCGGATTTATGTTTCTTGTGTTTCTTCGAGCCCATCGTGGATAGCAAGATCGCAAAACACCGGGATTTTATGCAATTCTACCTGCAATGCAAGCCGACCACAAGCGCTACAAATGGCAGATGCAAACGTAAACAAAGCGTCATACGCACGGCACTGTGGAATTTGACAACGGTCAAGTGCAGTGGCACATCAAAATGATGCCGTCGATAAATAACTTTTCGATAAAAAGAGATAATTAGTTAAAAACTCCGTTTTCGACTACAGATTAGTGTCGTTGCATCTGAAACTATTTTAAACGTGAGTTTTGGACGTTTCCATAAACAAATATCAAATTCGGACATTTTGCTACACAGTTACCCTATGTGCGGTGTCTAATAAATCAGATTTTTTCACATTATATTGTCAGTTTTGTGTAAATTTGTCGACAAAAGAAGCATTTGTTGAGCCACCTTCTAAAAGCAGCCACGTAAAGTTGAGTATTTTATCAAACTTTTGTTTGTCGATTTCAAACAAATAAGGACTCTACTGTACGCTGTCAACGCGCGCGTTTTGTCAACTGTCAGTCGAAACGTCAAAGAAACTGCACCACATTCCTCTAGCCACCTTGGGCGAACAGAAAGAAAGAAAGAAAAAAAAAGTCAAAAAGGTTGTAAAGTCGAAGCGCGTGGTTGCAGCAAAATTTTCCCAATTTTCTGCACCCTGCACCCCGGTAGCCAGCGAAAACTGGAGCGTCCGACGTGAAACGGAACTCGGCACGGGTTTCCTTTCCAGCACGGTTTCGTTCTCTAGGTTTTTCCGATTATTTTTCCCGTTTTTATCCCGTCGGCGAAAAACGTACCACGTCGGCGGTCGTCGTCGTCGTCGTGTTCGAGAGCTCGCGGTGTGAACTTGCTAGTGTGTGTGAGTGTGTGTGCGAGTGCGTACGTGTGGGTACGGTGCTAGTGGCTGCCAGTTTCTTGGCCAAAGAAACGGAGAACGTGTTATCCTCCCGTTTCCATTTCCGTTTCCGATCATCCCTGGTTGGTGGGTGGGAGTTTCCGTTTATTGTTTCGGTTCCGGATTCAGTTCGTTGCGGTCCAACGGTGCCTGTTTTGTCCCCGTCCCCCTGCGCCTACTAGTGCTGCCCCGTTTAGCAGCAGCACCCCATTCATTGGTCAGTTACGTTGCACACGCACCACCGTTACGTGTGCGTGTGTGTGTGTGCGAGTGCGTGTGTGCGTAGAGTGAAATTCCGGTGCAAGGCGGTAAGGCAGAAGCGCAAAGTGCACTTGAATCCGAACGTAAACGCCAGAACCAGAAATCCGGCCACCCCAGCAAGAAACTAGTGTGTGCTCTGGTGGTGCCCCGAGATAGCAACGGCAAGACGTCGCGAGCGTACAACCAAGGGAGTTGAACCAGCCAGCCAGCCAGCAGGCAAGTGAGAAGTGAGATTCGTCCAAACAGCGAGCGAGTGAGCGAGTGAGCGAAAAATGGCACAGGAAAACGATAGCAACGAGATGAACACCAAGTTCAGCAAGCTCAACGTGAATGCGGTAGAGTTTGTGCCGAGCTTTTGTACAGC
>KZ061740.1:162310-193528 GCA_002091835.1 Anopheles maculatus | reverse complement strand
ACCGCGTACCACCACACCACGATGATGATGATGTCATCGACGGAATTTTATTTTATTCGGCATAAATGGCTCTAGGGAAAATGGCTTTAACCGAGAACTACTAAGAAAAGGACCCCCGAGACAAGCAGTAGTAAAGTCAAGTGGTGACTTTACCTAGGAAGAACTAGATGATATCCTTTTTCGTCTACAATAGTGAATCCTTCTATCCATTTGTGCATGGTATATCTTCATCTGCAATGTGTGCCACTTCTCGCTCGTTTCTACATTAATCATTCAAACCCGTGGGAGAGGCGGCATCTTCCGAACGCTCACTAACTCGTCCGGACTCCCGGCTACCGGGTGTTCTCTAGTTCGCTTTCTGGCGATGGCGAGACCGCTACTACAACCACCAACACTCCCGCCAAGTGCAGTGTGCAAAGTTTGGTAAAAGGTGGTGGTGGCTGATTGAATAAAAATCGATGCCATATGCCACCCAGGGTACGGTATCGCACGATGGTCCAAAAACGGAGGTCATATGGTTTAAAAATATGAAATTCTTCTCTTAATTTTAATTCTAATTCATATACTATTTTAGAAAATTTTCAAAGTTTATAGTTATAAATTTATTAGACGAAATCTCATAAAATTTTCCCTAAAATTTTCTACTGTTCTTCAAATTTGTTAGCTAACCCTAATCGTGTCTGAGTCTGAGATCAACTTATCATATCAAAAGTCTGTCAATTAGCGCCATCTAGATGTCAAACTCGTATTGGTGTACCAAGCATCAATTTAATAAAATTAATTTAAAACCCCACATTCCCAATCATTTTCCAACGAAAATGTCCGTCCTTTGGATGCAGTATGGATCACTATGCCTGGTATTGTACATTGACGGAGCCGGGGGGTCCTGTGTCTCTGCGCGTTGGTCCTGTGACCTCAATTCCGGACTGACCGCCTTTGTGCCATACAGTTTGTTAGTGTGTGTGTGGGGGTAGTTTGAATGTTTCTTGGTTTTCTTTTCTTAGCAAAACAGATTGAATCCTGTTAGTAAGGAATTTAAATTGTATTTGAATTGGTTCCCAAAATGACAAAACAATTTATCTATTTGCGTTAGCCGATGGAGGATACCGCATGGTGTGAGGAGCATGAATCAATTTAATTCCGTCCTGCTTTCGCCACTGCAGGTGGGCAAACCCCCAATTAGGATGGGATGCGTCAGACGTTGGGATATTAATCTCCCTGCTGCTATCGAGATGTTTTTCTCTCCCTAACCAGTCACTGTGGGAGGATTATCAGTGGGTGGTTTGACGTACTTCCTTAGCCTTCATGCTAACAACCGTCCACAGCTGCTTCGTCCACAGCCTTTCGTCGTCACACTGTTTTTTTTTTCTCCTTTGAAAATTAGCAAACAACAAGATAAACATAGTCTCATGAAACTAAAAAACTGTATTTTGTTTTCAACCCGACAGAAAGTGAACCACTCGACAGTTGGGACGCCGAGGAGGATTCGATCTTGACGCCCGAAGATGAGGAAATGGAATTGGATGATGGCGAGGTGGACGGAGACGCCGCACCGAAAGTATCGAAAAAGAAGCCCCCCAAGGTGGAGGAAAGTCGAAGCAAAAAGGAGCACGTGAATGTGGTTTTCATTGGCCATGTCGGTAGGTATTTGTGGAAATGTTGGCGCTGTCCTTCGAAGCTGATTTTTTTTTGTTTTCTTTATCCAGATGCCGGTAAATCTACGATCGGTGGACAGATCATGTCACTCACGGGAATGGTAGATAAGCGAACGCTCGAAAAGTATGAACGGGAGGCGCGCGAAAAGTCGCGAGAAAGCTGGTACTTATCGTGGGCGCTCGACACGAATCAGGAAGGTATGTATGTTATCCGATCGGTGTATGTAACTGAACGAGCTACTAATATGTTAAAAATACATATTTAACTAATATATTTGCCCACTTTTTCCCGCGCAGAACGTGACAAGGGAAAAACGGTGGAAGTTGGTCGTGCCTATTTTGAGACTGAGAAGAAACATTTCACCATCCTCGACGCACCCGGGCACAAGAGCTTCGTGCCAAACATGATCGGCGGTGCGGCCCAGGCGGATCTGGCGGTGCTGGTGATTTCCGCGCGCAAGGGTGAATTCGAAACCGGGTTCGATCGGGGCGGCCAGACGCGGGAGCACGCGATGCTGGCGAAGACGGCCGGCGTGAAGCATTTGGTCGTGCTGGTGAACAAGATGGACGACCCGACGGTTAACTGGGACCTTGAGCGCTACAACGAATGCAAAGACAAAATATTACCATACCTCAAGAAACTAGGGTAGGTGTCGGAACGCGGCTGGGTGACAATGGACTCACCAATTGACGTGTTTTTATTTTCTCCGCTTTCATCACACAGATTTAATCCGATAAAGGATCTTACGTTCATGCCGGTGTCCGGCATTACTGGGCAAGGATTGCGGGAACCAATCGATGACGCCACGTGCCCGTGGTACCAGGGCCCAGCCTTTATTCCGTTCATCGACGAGCTACCGTCGCTCAATCGCAAAACGGACGGCCCCTTCATAATGCCGATCGTCGACAAATACAAGGACATGGGTACGGTGCTGATGGGCAAGGTGGAATCGGGCTGTGCAAAGAAAGGCACCAATCTGCTCGTGATGCCCAATAGAGTGAGTATGGGGAATCGCGTTAGCTCTGCACAGTATCTGACAAAACAAGTACTACAACTCATATTATAAAAATACGCCAACACACTCGTACGGAATGATAATATTTCGTGTTTCGTAATCAGTTGCTCGGGGCAAAGTTCTTGTATTACAACAAGACCTCCAGGGATTGTTATAAAAATTGTTAGTACCGGCTATCGTTGAAGATAGACTTTCATCGCAGACTGTATCAGCAGTTCCCTCCCTCCTAACGGATGTCTGATGTATGCCGACGATGTTAAGTTCTATCCTCGTTCGTGTCCTCGTTTCGCGACTCTCACTCTCTCCAAAGCTACGCTGATGCATTTGTGCATTGGTGTCGGGTTCATCCTTTGTATCGATAAATGCTGCGTCAAATACGTTTAGTATGTGTAGGGGTACGGCCTACTCCGTGGATTTGGGATGGGAAGGGAGGCAGGAAGAAGGTACGGACCTTTTGTTGGTGGTAGTGGACCAGTACCGGGAAGGAACAACAGTGGTCGTTGGACTATGCCGAACTGGCCAACTATTGGGAAGGAGTGGAACGGGCTGATGGTCAAGCCGAACAAGCCACGTTCTGGGAGAGGAACTTACTTACTTATCATACTTATCATACTTATCATCCATACTTACTTACTTATCAGACGCTACAACCGCTTCGCGTTCTTGACCTGCTGCAACATTCCTCGATACCGCTCATGGTCTAGCGCCGTCGTCTGCCATTCAAATATCCCAGCCGTTCCAGCGGACGCTTCAACGCCATCACTCCATTTCAGTTTGGGCCTACCACGCCTCTTCTGTTCATGTGGACGGCCTAAAAGGATTTTACGGGCTGGGTCGTCCGGTATCATTCCATTGTCCGGCTCCTCCCTCCATTGTCCTTCCAGACATACGGAGCCAAAAATCTTTCTGAGCATCTTGCTCCCGAGCGCGGCTAAGCGGGTTTCGTCAGTTTTGGACAAAGTTCATGTCTTAGAGGCGTATGTGAGAATAAAAAGATTCTATGCAGTCCTAGCTTCGTCCGTCGCGACAGGTATTTTGAGTGTAGGAGTTTCCACATGCTGTAGTATGACAGGTTGACAGCAAGCACCCTTGCGCATCAACGTTGTTATCGGTGCTGACTTTTGACCGCAGATAGGTGAAGATTTGGACGACTTCGAAGGTGCGATCACCTATCTGTACATCACCCCTGCGTAAATCAGTGTTTGCCAGAAGGCACGCTGAACTATGGACATATGTCCCATTAACTGTTGTAAAAAGAGAGTGTATTGTCAATTTAAATTATTTTCATATTACATCGCATATATCTCATATTGCTCATTTATTCGTATTATCCAACATAAGAACTTATTTATTTGCACTAGTTTTACCGTTGATACTGTGTATAAAGATGGGAATTCTATCAAACAATATTTAATAATCTATTGCTGTATATCATTCTATTTCATCGTTTCAGACGCAAGTGTGCGTTGATCAGCTGTGGTCCGACGACGAAGAGGTAACCTCAGTGGGGCCTGGTGAAAATGTGAAAATCAAAGTAAAGGTAAGTTGTGGCCAATATCTGCCACTTGTTCAGGAAAGTAGTAAAACATGACGCTAAAATATCGTGCTTTTTCCTATTTGCAATTCAATCTTCCACAGGGCATAGAGGAGGAGGACGTCTCGCCCGGATTCGTCCTGTGTGACGCTTCCAATCCGATCAAGACGGGCAAGATTTTCGACGCACAGGTGGTCATCCTAGAACACAAGTCAATCATTTGTGCGGGATACTCGGCCGTGATGCATATACACTGTGCCGCTGAGGAGATTACTGTTAAGGTCAGTGTCGGAAAAACGGTTGATTTTTTTTTTGCACCAGCAGCGCGCGTATATACTCATTTGTTGATTTCTCTCTTTTACACAGGCTCTTATTTGTTTAGTTGATAAGAAGACGGGAGAAAAATCCAAGACAAGGCCGCGCTTCGTGAAGCAGGATCAGGTCGCCATTATGAGGATTGAATGCTCCGGATTGATATGCTTAGAGCAGTTTAAACTATTCCCCCAGATGGGTCGCTTCACGCTTCGAGATGAAAGTGAGTTGCTCTTCGGCAAGTTTGTTTAGCGTCTACTAAAATTGTGTTTTTCCCTCGCATCGTTCTAGATAAAACTATCGCTATCGGAAAGGTTCTGAAGGTTGTGGAGTAATGTGTGACCAAGTCTCCTCCTTTCTGTCCAACCACACAATACATGAGAGAACCCCCGGCTCGTTTCACATTGGCAGCGAATTAAGAACAGCAACAAAACAGTGTCCTTTAATCATCCGGAGCATATTGACCATCTCACACACTTTACAAACAAATAAACACCCACACACACACTCACACATTCACCAACACTTACAGTCATCGGCCAATGCACTGCGGATACACACACACGCGCGCGCGCTATCCGCACCGTTAAAAAAGATATTGAAGCAACAGCAAAGCGAACCGTTTATTCCTCCAAACCGTGCTTATCCGATTACCGTTACCGCGGACATCCGGTCCGGACTTTCTATTGTTAGTTGTCGCTTTCCTCTTCTTGTGGCTGTCCGTTACGTGTGTGTGTGTGCGTGTGTTCAGCCTGTCTATCTTCTTCTCGATAGTGTAAACAACATTCTTAACTCTCTGTGCCCTCTCACATTGTATCTTCTGGATCTGACCGCAAAAGATGTGGAATTGAATCAAGCCCGCATTTCTCAACCGGGAGAGAGAGAGAGCGAAGCAACCGTACTTTAGCTATATTGGAGCATTAAATGAAAAACACGAACCAAGTGCAAGCGCGCGCGCGCCCGGACTCACACACATAAAGCCAGCGAAGTGTAGTTGCTCGCCCAGGCCGATTAGAAGACGATGAAGACGCGCGAACCCCTTATGAGCAACTGTGTACAGGCAGGTTTTTTACACCCATCTCCCATCCTCCACAACACACCGAGCCTTCCTTCCGAACGGGGTGCACGAATGGTGGTGGGTATCGTGGAAACTTAGAAGCGGAGCTGTCCTGCAGACAAACTAGTTGGGAGGGATAAGCGAAAACAGGGGGGGGAATAACAAAACTCAGTAGAAAGTAACTAAATGCAAAAAAACACCACACAACAAATCGCAAACGAAGAAAAGGAACAGAAAAGCAACACACACACACATAGGGTAAAACGGAGCATATTGACCATCTCACACACTTTACAAACAAATAAACACCCACACACACACTCACACATTCACCAACACTTACAGTCATCGGCCAATGCACTGCGGATACACACACACGCGCGCGCGCTATCCGCACCGTTAAAAAAGATATTGAAGCAACAGCAAAGCGAACCGTTTATTCCTCCAAACCGTGCTTATCCGATTACCGTTACCGCGGACATCCGGTCCGGACTTTCTATTGTTAGTTGTCGCTTTCCTCTTCTTGTGGCTGTCCGTTACGTGTGTGTGTGTGCGTGTGTTCAGCCTGTCTATCTTCTTCTCGATAGTGTAAACAACATTCTTAACTCTCTGTGCCCTCTCACATTGTATCTTCTGGATCTGACCGCAAAAGATGTGGAATTGAATCAAGCCCGCATTTCTCAACCGGGAGAGAGAGAGCGAAGCAACCGTACTTTAGCTATATTGGAGCATTAAATGAAAAACACGAACCAAGTGCAAGCGCGCGGGCCCAGACTCACACACATAAAGCCAGCGAAGTGTAGTTGCTCGCCCAGGCCGATTAGAAGACGATGAAGACGCGCGAACCCCTTATGAGCAACTGTGTACAGGCAGGTTTTTTACACCCATCTCCCATCCTCCACAACACACCGAGCCTTCCTTCCGAACGGGGTGCACGAATGGTGGTGGGTATCGTGGAAACTTAGAAGCGGAGCTGTCCTGCAGACAAACTAGTTGGGAGGGATAAGCGAAAACAGGGGGGGGAATAACAAAACTCAGTCGAAAGTAACTAAATGCAAAAAAACACCACACAACAAATCGCAAACGAAGAAAAGGAACAGAAAAGCAACACACACACACATAGGGTAAAACGTAATGCAAAAATCGGTCAAAATAAATCACAAAAGCAAACAGAAGCAAAACTAAACGTGCGCGCAAGCCCGCGCGACACATGGACTGAGTGAATGAACTGAATGAACGCTGGTCCCTGCCCCCCTCCCCCGCAAAAGCACATTAAAAAAGCGTCAGATAATGAACTCCTCCTCACCCGGTTGGAAAGAATAAAATTCCGGCAGAGAGAGAGAGAGAGAGAGAGAGAGAGCGCGCAGCTAATATATACGACGATGCATCAGGAACAATAATATTAAACATGATAATCGTAACACTGTTTTGGAGTGTGTGCAGTACGCGCGTGTGTGTGTGTGTGCTCTCACACACCAACATACCCGCTGACTAGAGATGCCGGGAAACGAAACATGCAGAAGCTGCCCGCAAATGTGTCCGGCATATTGTGTAACGGTACGGAAAGGGCGTGCAAATTTTGGAAACGATGATGGCAGCAAGAAACAGGAACGTAACCGCAGTAGTAGCTAACCAGACAAAGGGAAGCAAAGAGAGCGAGAGAGCGAGAGAGGGTGAGTGATAAGTAGGTGGTGTGTTAAAGGAACGCGGGGACATTATACAAAGAGAAGGGAGCAGCATCCAATCTGTGGACCCCATTTTATCCTCTACCGCGCGTAAGCAAAGAACTTTTAAAGTTGCCGCCACCGCCACCGCCGCCGCCGTGTTGTAAAACAAGAGGAACTTTGATTGTTTGTTTTGCGAGAGTTTTGTTTTCTTTTCCATTTCTTTTAATTTTCACCATTTGTGTTATTTGTATCAAGACACGCGAAGCAAAGCAACGCATCTGCAAATCAACAAGCAACAAGGATATAATAAGTAAACGAGAGCAAAGGCAAAGCAGAGAGTGTTGGATTTACATTATAAGATGGCTGATAGTCGAACGGATTAATGGGAGATCGAGAGAGAGAGAGAGAGAGAGAGAGCTATATAGCCAAAAAAGGAAACAAAAAAAACGAAAGTACACGAAAATAACGCACTAAACCACCCACAAACAGCAGGCCCGGAAGCATTCTGCTCCGATTCTTTTAAGAATCTTCGGGAACTATTCCGGCTATTATTGTACTTGTTAGATGGAATTATTTCAACACTGATTGATTGATTTATTGATATATCGAAGCATGGTAGTGTGTTTGTTTTTTCCTTCCCCCACTTTTTCGCTTCGCTGCTTCAGACAATGCATGTTTATGTAAGGGTGATTTTTTTTGTTTCTTTTAATATTTCTTTCATTTGCTATTAATAATTGGTTCAACCACACACGCTAAGGAACGCATCTATACTATCGTTCGGATGAACCAACCAAAATAAATGAAATGTGTGTGCGCGTGTGTTGTTAATAGGATATTATAAATGAGAGACCGATGGTACACACACCAATGGAATTTGAGTTGAAACAAATTTTGAACGCGGTCCAGTTCAGGCTAGTGCACGGCAGATAATACAGTTTTTTGGTGCATTGAAATTTTGCGCGACAAACAAACAAAAAAAGGGGAAAACACAACAGTGCATGAGAAGCGTACGTATATAAGGAGATGAAAACGAGACTTGTTAAAGAAGAGTACGAAGGAACAGAGAAAAAAAGGAAGAGACGTAAGCAAAACAAAACAAACAAACAAACGAACATCCCGTCATGAACTCAGCTACTCTACATCTAATCAAAATACGGTAAACAAATTTCCTATTAAACAAAACAAAAATGAAAAGAAACGAAAAACGCAACCATGCATATTGAATATGTTTTCATTTCGGTTTTGTTTTTGATAGTTTCACAGTTTGGTTTGTTTTTCATGTTTTTTTTTCTTCAATCACTTTTTTGATATTTTGACGAAAAAGGAAAACAACTAGAAAACCATGCTAATGAGCGAAAACAGTAAATAAGAAAGAGAAAAAAAAACACTGAAAGGAAGAAAATAAAGAGGTCTCTTTTTGAAAATGGAATATGCAACAGAGTGATCGAGAGTGTTTTTTGAAGAAGATGAAATACGGATACATCAAGGATAGCTGCCGTTTGGATGCGTAATGGTAAATGGCACGGGCGCCTCGAGTTTGGAGTGGATGACAAAGATGGTGAGTAAACATACTTGTAAGGTAACGCTGGTTTACAACAGCTGTTTTGTCCGGATAGGCTCATTTGCCAACTCAAATCTGGCTCAATCTTCATGACTTTCCATATTCATTCGTCAGAATATTAAGCTTATCCCGTCATTGAAGTCATCCAGTATTATTTTTTATTAACGTCTTGAATCCGATGACATGACTCCATTGTTCAAGATACTTGTCTTCAGTAATCGAATTCCTTTAAAGATCTTAATTGATTATCAATTTGGCATAGTTCGGATGCTGTTACATAGTGTATGAGCATTAGAACTGATATCTTGTTAAGCTCCTCCACCACAATTAAATCATTCATGTGTATAGGATACTTGGTGTTACTGCAGCCTTTCCCATCTACTGTCACCACACTGGATCGGTTTTAATATCCTATCACGAGGTAATAAATGTAAGCCGACGACGGCTTACAGAATATACAGAACAGGTCCTGACTTAATCCTAAACAATGTAAAATAATCGATACAATCTACACCTACCTGCTTTATGTTTCGATTAATTCTATTCCCATTAGGCATATCTGTTCTCAAACACCATTCACAGGTGCTTTGCAGGAGTTTCCATTGGTCAAGGACACACTGCACCCTATACCATGCCGTATCAACGGAAATCCAATCTTTCAAAACCCAGCCCCACAAGACAAAACCGTTTTAGGGTCCGTGGTCCATGGGGCCTAAGCGTTTAATTATGTTCGTCATGCATCTCCACCACCTCCACCTCGATAGCGGGAGCCAATGGGTCCGATAATTTGCCCCGATCGATCGATCGATCGATAATGATACGCCGATACGCGTCGAAAGACGCTTGTAGACTTGGGGCAACAGAAAGCGTTCTTTTTGGGCAGGGAGAGCCAGGTACGCTTTATGCTGTCCTGGCCGAACAAGTTTCATTCGTTTCTATCATAATTATACACGTCTAATGGTGGCCCTAGTTGGTGGTGTGATTGTATGACAGATATGAGGACGGTGTGTGTTTGCATCAGGCAGGATTTATTGCCGTTTCTTGTAACGCAGAAGACGCGCTTTTAAGCTGGTTTGAGGTGCTATTATGCTCTCCGCACTATGTGCTGTGGAGTAATTTTTTTTTTTCTTCGCTCGATTCTTTGTCTACCATTCTTGGAATCCTCACCGTACAGCCGACTGCTTACCTGCGGCTCATTTGCCAACTCAAATCTGGCTCAATCTTCATGACTTTCCATATTCATTCGTCAGAATATTAAGCTTATCCCGTCATTGAAGTCATCCAGTATTATTTTTTATTAACGTCTTGAATCCGATGACATGACTCCATTGTTCAAGATACTTGTCTTCAGTAATCGAATTCCTTTAAAGATCTTAATTGATTATCAATTTGGCATAGTTCGGATGCTGTTACATAGTGTATGAGCATTAGAACTGATATCTTGTTAAGCTCCTCCACCACAATTAAATCATTCATGTGTATAGGATACTTGGTGTTACTGCAGCCTTTCCCATCTACTGTCACCACACTGGATCGGTTTTAATATCCTATCACGAGGTAATAAATGTAAGCCGACGACGGCTTACAGAATATACAGAACAGGTCCTGACTTAATCCTAAACAATGTAAAATAATCGATACAATCTACACCTACCTGCTTTATGTTTCGATTAATTCTATTCCCATTAGGCATATCTGTTCTCAAACACCATTCACAGGTGCTTTGCAGGAGTTTCCATTGGTCAAGGACACACTGCACCCTATACCATGCCGTATCAACGGAAATCCAATCTTTCAAAACCCAGCCCCACAAGACAAAACCGTTTTAGGGTCCGTGGTCCATGGGGCCTAAGCGTTTAATTATGTTCGTCATGCATCTCCACCACCTCCACCTCGATAGCGGGAGCCAATGGGTCCGATAATTTGCCCCGATCGATCGATCGATCGATAATGATACGCCGATACGCGTCGAAAGACGCTTGTAGACTTGGGGCAACAGAAAGCGTTCTTTTTGGGCAGGGAGAGCCAGGTACGCTTTATGCTGTCCTGGCCGAACAAGTTTCATTCGTTTCTATCATAATTATACACGTCTAATGGTGGCCCTAGTTGGTGGTGTGATTGTATGACAGATATGAGGACGGTGTGTGTTTGCATCAGGCAGGATTTATTGCCGTTTCTTGTAACGCAGAAGACGCGCTTTTAAGCTGGTTTGAGGTGCTATTATGCTCTCCGCACTATGTGCTGTGGAGTAATTTTTTTTTCTTCGCTCGATTCTTTGTCTACCATTCTTGGAATCCTCACCGTACAGCCGACTGCTTACCTGCAAGGAAGCGAACTGCTTCTTTGCTCAAGAGTTCATGTACTCTGGTGTCCGCTCATGAACACATCATTCTTCGTTTTTTTTTCGCTCCTTCTTGTGGGTTCTCGCGCAACTGGAAGAACTGGAATGATGGTAAACAAAACAACAACGACGCACAATTCATCGCACCCTATTCTGCAATGAAGGGTTAACCTCCGTCTTCCCGCTTACCACATGCCTGGGAACGATTCGAATGAAGGGAGCGAGGTGACATGCGGTACGGATGCGAGGGTACTTGCGCGGCGTAATAATAAACTCCGGAGAGGCGAAACAAACCGTTCGCGAGTGCGTTCAGTTAGTGTTGACGCGTCGAGCCAGAACGTTGGCGTTCAAGAACGTTGGACCCCGTACTCTACTCCGTGCTGGAGAAACGCTTTGGGGGCGCCTTTTGTGCACTCCAGTCGCTTGCTGTTGTTCGGTTCGGGAGACATAAGCGCGTGTGTGGTGGGACTGTGCTGTGTGTATGGTGTTCTTTGTTGCATTCCAGGTTTGGCTTTGTTTCTTATGCTTCGTCTGACGTCACCATCCGATCGTGACTCGTATGTTGGGAGAGATTCCTATGTGGTGAGAAAGAAAAGGAATCGGTGTGCCCTTAAGTACACGTTGGGCTGACGAACACTGTTAGCGTCAGTCATCGGCAAACAGTACAAAAGTACGTATACGAGTGTCACGATACACGAGAAGGACAGTTTTACGCACGATCAGATTACTTCCGAACCGGACTATTTTCGAAGAACTTCGACGCATCGTTCGCTGTGGTCATTTGAGAGGTATGGCATTTTATTCTCCTTAGGTTTTGTTCCCTTTGTTACATTACAAAATCGAGTAACTACTGCACAATGTTAGTGAAGAGAAGTGTAGCAAAACATTACTGATAAGGATTATCACAGTAACGACCTCGATGGAAGCTTTGCAACCCTCCGTGCGCTATGTCTGATTATGGAGCACATTGTGTTGTGGTGCTCCACTTACCAGGAGACCAGGTGTCCCTCCGGTCAAGCGGTAATTGTGTGGATTATCTTTTCTCCACGGAATGTACACACAATTGATTGTGTCGTGTCGTAACACGGAATACGCACAATTATTCTTCTTATCGAACAACATTCTCTCGTTAGCAAATAAATAGCCGATAATCGAAACACGGAGACGGTCGGCAGTTGATATTTGAAAACGATTTCATGCGGACAAACTAGGAATTGTTTTGATTACGTCAATAGACTTTTCTCGCAGCATCTCTCGTCGGTAGGCGCCCCCTCAGCAACTACTATTGCTAGCCTTTTTGCCGAGTGTCCGTCTGGTGACGTTCGTGCGGTCCTTGAGATTGAATATTTATAGTTTCAATGTAGAATCGGCAGCTCGCAATTGCTTTTCCAGTTCTACGGCGACGACTATTTCGCGGTGAACTTGTAAACGAGCAAAGGAGGAAGCTGGCTACCTTCAGGTGACATCGATCGTGAAAGTGAAGGTTCGTCGTTTTGTGGCCCGGAATCGTTCGAGAAGAATACGCCTCGGGAGGCTCGATTACCGAGGTGCACGAACGAGGGTGGATGATGATCTTCCATTTTTCATAATACTTGCGTTGGGCCTGTATGTATAAATAGGGATGTCGTGACAGGCGTCAAATAGTATAGTGGCGTGCTAATTGGCAGGCTGTTCATTTTATTGCTGAACAAACGAACCGTTTCAGAAGTTCTGGAGTTCTGGTGGTCACCAAGCCGGTCACCGGTTAGAGGGTCTAGCTGATTCTGTAAGATGATATTTGCATTCTTTATACATTACATTCGTTCTCTTAAATGGTGGCAAAAAATTACCTTTAAAAAGAAGGCTGCATCATGGCTGATTTTATGTCTTCGCCAACAGCGGATCATGTTTGCAGAATTTATATATTCACCGTGCGTACGTTTCGGTGGACGAACATTCAAACAGCTATGCAAAATGGCGTATCATTGTGTTGTACGGGGTTTTTTTTTATCACAAGAAACAGTTCAAGAGCAGTTGAAGCAACAGCAACAAAACATGAGCCCACAAGCAATTACAATATTAATTTGAGCAGGACTAAACTGGACAAGGAATGTCACATTTACACAAGTCACCGCGCTTGTCGAGAGGCTACAATTTATGGGTACAAAAACTTTAAGTATAATTTTGTTATTACTTTACAACATGTTTATGGCGTATTTCTATCGATTAGCGTTGTTTTTGAAGTTGAATTGGACGATAAACAGCCACCTTAAGTGCATTTAAATCACGTCGTTTACGATGAAACAACGCGCTAATCTCGGTAAAGCAAACGTGCTAAAAGCTGTACACCTTTCAAACCATCCCCAACGGCAACTTCCGATCGGCGATGGCCTAATTTATTGTGTTTCGAGAACACTTCAGCTCGGTAGTAAATGTCAATAAATAACAGCTGCTTAGCCGTAGGGTTTAGTGGGACACCATTAAGCCCTAAATAAAGCCACACCTTTCAATCAAAGCTTTATGATACGATGTAAGAGATGGATAAGAGGTCTCGTACCGTGGCATGTAGCGATTCTTTGTGCTACACGAGACCGGATAGTAGAGAGAACATGGAAGCGAATATTCTTGGGGCGTTTAATGGTACAATCACGAGCGTGAGCAGGTTATTGGGCTCTGCACACCAAACTGATCAGTTTCTTAAGAGTTAGTCGGAAAAGGTTAGTCAAAGCTATTAACCTCTGCCCGATGAGCGAGTCTCTGAGACAAGCGTCTATTTCAAACCGATTCTTGACCCCAAAGATGACCCCGATCGTAGGCAAAAACTGATGACTGATGACTATACTATACTGATCAGTATTGACAACTTTAAAAACACTCATCTAGCAGCAAATCCAATACACATTCCGTGCCGGATAATAGACACTTTGTGACGCAACGTGATTGTGGGCAAATTGCGACCACTACAAGTATGGCACCTTCCCGAGCTCTATGGAGCAAAGAATCGGCGTGATGGTTTGTTTGTACTCCCACGCGTGCTGTGACTCATTAGCGTTCTGGGACCAAATGGGAGTAATTGTTGTTGCTGGATGTGGTTGTTCCGGATAGTAAAGTTCAACTAGTTCACCTCAAGGTTGTTTAAGTGGTCGTTTTTCGTTGTGTTGCGTGCTGTACAAGGTATCGCGTGTGATGGAGCGAGATGTCGCACCGCGTACTGTCATCTCCTGGACACAAACTCCATTCGTTGGGAGTTAATAGCACGCGCGCAGTTGTTATGTATGCGTTCATATTCGCTACGACACTGCTGGCCGGATAGTCATCGCCGCATGTGATTCGGTGTGCTTCGGTGAATGTATCTGTCCCATTGTTTCGGGATCCCGCGCGGACTTCCCGTTTTGGTGGGAACTGACCTAGTCGTCGAAGTTTAAGGTCGTTGTTGGTTTGCTAGTTTAGTATGCCTTTATGATGGGTTCTTGATGTTTGCCTTTGTTGGAGCTCCAATTGCGACAAGTTATGGGAAGGTTTGTTGCTTTTTATGAAATTCCACCTTTTCGAGTATTTCAAGTTCTTTGTTAGTTAATCTTATGTAAGCAATTTGAATCATTCAATTCCTGGAGACAAATTTGTCTGTATCTTTTTCAATTGGACACATTAATACTTCTATATTAATAGCACTCCAACTTCTGAGGTTGAGGGAATTTCCATATTTATACTAAGTAGACAGATTATAAAGACTAACTATCCAGCTATGGATGCCATCAATTGAAGGAAGCTAGATATGGGAAGCCAGAAGCCAGATAGAGCGTGTTGTGACCTCCCGAGGTTGTGGTTCCAAAGAAGAAGAAAATTTAATTTTGAGCATCACTTCCCAACAGCCTCCCTATATTTTTGATGATAAAAAGCACACAATAAGTCGTCTCGTTGGAGGTGAAATCAATGACCTAGATGTAGATAACCAGCAGAATCGAAGGAAAGCAAGCAGATCCCAAAATATCTACAGAAGAAACTGAGTATTGTAACTGAACGTACGCGTATCAAGCTGTAAAACTTGGTCACACTTGTACTGTTATTAATGATGTCTAATCTAGTCCACAGTAACATCACGTTTCTGTGTTACGATACCTTTTTTATCCTCAAAACAAAACATTTCGCAATACTTAAATTAGTTTTGTCAGTGAACCATAGAACCCAAACTAGCGTACGTGTCGTACTGAAGAAAACATTTCTTAGTCTATTTCATTTCACTCTCGCTTCTTCACATCCCGTGTTTTGCTATGTGATTCATTCCCTATAGTCTTAAACATAGCCGGAGATCAATAACAGGAAATAAAACTAATCCACTTCTTCCTCGTACCATTTCACGAAGTAACATTTCTCGATTCTCCTCCTGAAAACAAGTTCCGTGATGGAAAATCCGTGTGACAACACCGACCGACTGCGTTCTTCAACCCAGCATGCGACCTTGGATCGACGCTGCTCGTACGAGGATGGACCGTCAGGGGTGAACGCCTCCTCGGACGCAAGAAATGGTCCCCTTTTGGAGTATGCTATCTTTATCCCGCACCAGGGAAGGAGAAAAACCCGTTTAGACCACACGATCCCCACGCATCGTTATCGACGGATTGTGTATATCTGTGCTGCGTTCGTGTGAATGTGTGGTGTGGTTGCAATACTCCGGTAACAGAACCTAGGCCCCTAGGGTGGTTTCATGACGCGAAAGAAATTTAGTTCAGGATCTGATCTCCCGCAGTCGAAAACGTATTCTGCTATTTCTGCTCCAGCAAGGATTGGACGCGTGTCAGCCGAGAGTGAAGCAGTAGTGATCGTTTCTTGTGATCGTGAAAATTGTGTTCTATTGACGCTTAATAATGAATGTCGCTACACTAAACGCAACTCCCACTCTCGTGGGATGGAATGCAGGATCCTGCGGCCAGAGTTCGAAAAAGGCGAACTCAAAAGCTAAAAGCATTAACAAACAACAGGTAAACATGCGCACATTCCAACACAAAACGGTAATGGATGTGGTTAAAGGGGTATCATCAGTTTTACTCGTCGTAATGATTGATTGAATTATCGATAGAGACGCGCGTGCCTGTTAACAGCATGTAATGAACCCTGTGCCCTGTCTGATTGAAATGGGAACCGAGCATGACAGGTTACGCACGATGTAAACAACACGCGACTTCCACACCCCAGAGTCGCCTGTCCAGCTAATCAAGATCGTCGATGGATCGGTTCGATCTAACTTATTAAGCTAACGCCACGGAAGCATTGACATGCAAACCCATTCCCAAATTACTGGTTCCGCTTAGTGAAATTGGTGTTTTTTTACGATGGATCACGCAAAAGATTAAACCATTCCTACCCCTGTGTTGTGCGTCAATTGCCCCCGACGGAAGGTTTCCGAAGCTTCCAAAGATGCATCTAATCTGGAGTATTATCAGAGGACGGTAATTAGAAGATCCACTCCGACCTTGAATTAGAGCTCGCTTTAGCAGCTGAGTTTCTCCGTTACTCGATCACCGCGTAATGCCGTTACTTGCAGTGCACATGCACGACGGCGATGCAAGCTGCAGTTCCTCGGTGATCTCACTCTAGCACGGTTGGCCCAGATTTGGAGCAGGTTTTTTGTGGCGAGTCTATATGCCGAATGCGAACCGGAGAAATTGTGTACGCACTTTGCGCTTGCAGTACAATCAAGAAGGGGGTGATAATTGTTCGCCGAGCTGGGTAATAATAGTGCTGGTCGACGAGACACACCGAGATCTGCGGGTGACATCGAGTAGGGTAATGAGGTTTTCTGCATGCAAAACGGCATCTACATAGATCAGATCGATTGTCCCACCTCGGGGGTACGTGTTCGAGACGCAGCCACACTGTATGGTAAGGTCAGTAGCCGACCGTCACACCGTTGTACACCCCCAATGGGCAGACTTGGGGCAGCTAGTCGTTAATGCAATTTGTTTGGTATTCTATTGGATTACGATGAGGTTCGAAGGCGAACCCAACAAAAATTAGGTCAACGCGCACTGTAGAAGTTCAATATCCTTAACGTGTGCACGTAGCTTTTGTGGAGCAAAACGTTCCATCCCGGTTAACTGAGGCACTACCAGACCACCTTGACGATGGTGTACCGTAGTGTACAAGTTCAGCGTCATGGCTTTAAACGCCTTTAATCGATGAGAGTCGATGGTGTGGTTGCATCCACTTTTTTCCTTCTAAATGCATCTCTCGCAATCGGGTGCGTTAGGGATGTTAAACCAGTTTGAAGCATCGAGAGCAACATCGAGAGTGCCATCGAGTTGAGCAGTGGTCAGAGGTCGATCGGTTGAGTTAGTCACAAATCAAAGGGAGGATTCTCGTTCGTCGCGACTCGTGACTGTGCGTGTGTGAGGTGTTTACGATGCCTTGTTGTTATGTGATAAACACAATGATGCGTAAAACGAGCTCTGCTAATCTTCGTTGGGTGGGATGTTTATTGATAAACGCTGGACACTGATGTAATATGCTGAATTTCTTCATATAATTTCAAACTGCTCCTGGAAAGACTGGTGTTGCAGAAGTTTGTTGACAAACTATTATTGCGCTTCGCTGTGAATAAAGTCTGAGTGAGCAATTTTAAATGATTGAACGTGTCATTGAGCTAATCACGTAGCATTCCAGATGGGTTTGAAGCGTACGAGGTCGCATTGTTTACATACAGTTGTGTAAACAGTGCACCGTACACTTGGCGATTATCATGAACTGGTTGTTTTTTCATAGCGTGCTTATCATCATAAAATGGCTTTTCATTGCTATTTAATTTTCTTTCAATATTTAAAACCAAAAATATGAAGAATGCTAGTTCTTTTAACGCACGTTTTAACTTCATAGAAAAATTTCATAATCAGTTGGAAATATTTTATATCTTAAATATTGTTTCTATATATATTTTTTAACTATTCTCAAACTATTTTTGGTTATCTTGGGGTGGTTCCTCCGTTACTCGACCACCGCGTAATGCCGTTACTTGCAGTGCACATGCACGACGGCGATGCAAGCTGCAGTTCCTCGGTGATCTCACTCTAGCACGGTTGGCCCAGATTTGGAGCAGGTTTTTTTGTGGCGAGTCTATATGCCGAATGCGAACCGGAGAAATTGTGTACGCACTTTGCGCTTGCAGTACAATCAAGAAGGGGGTGATAATTGTTCGCCGAGCTGGGTAATAATAGTGCTGGTCGACGAGACACACCGAGATCTGCGGGTGACATCGAGTAGGGTAATGAGGTTTTCTGCATGCAAAACGGCATCTACATAGATCAGATCGATTGTCCCACCTCGGGGGTACGTGTTCGAGACGCAGCCACACTGTATGGTAAGGTCAGTAGCCGACCGTCACACCGTTGTACACCCCCAATGGGCAGACTTGGGGCAGCTAGTCGTTAATGCAATTTGTTTGGTATTCTATTGGATTACGATGAGGTTCGAAGGCGAACCCAACAAAAATTAGGTCAACGCGCACTGTAGAAGTTCAATATCCTTAACGTGTGCACGTAGCTTTTGTGGAGCAAAACGTTCCATCCCGGTTAACTGAGGCACTACCAGACCACCTTGACGATGGTGTACCGTAGTGTACAAGTTCAGCGTCATGGCTTTAAACGCCTTTAATCGATGAGAGTCGATGGTGTGGTTGCATCCACTTTTTTCCTTCTAAATGCATCTCTCGCAATCGGGTGCGTTAGGGATGTTAAACCAGTTTGAAGCATCGAGAGCAACATCGAGAGTGCCATCGAGTTGAGCAGTGGTCAGAGGTCGATCGGTTGAGTTAGTCACAAATCAAAGGGAGGATTCTCGTTCGTCGCGACTCGTGACTGTGCGTGTGTGAGGTGTTTACGATGCCTTGTTGTTATGTGATAAACACAATGATGCGTAAAACGAGCTCTGCTAATCTTCGTTGGGTGGGATGTTTATTGATAAACGCTGGACACTGATGTAATATGCTGAATTTCTTCATATAATTTCAAACTGCTCCTGGAAAGACTGGTGTTGCAGAAGTTTGTTGACAAACTATTATTGCGCTTCGCTGTGAATAAAGTCTGAGTGAGCAATTTTAAATGATTGAACGTGTCATTGAGCTAATCACGTAGCATTCCAGATGGGTTTGAAGCGTACGAGGTCGCATTGTTTACATACAGTTGTGTAAACAGTGCACCGTACACTTGGCGATTATCATGAACTGGTTGTTTTTTCATAGCGTGCTTATCATCATAAAATGGCTTTTCATTGCTATTTAATTTTCTTTCAATATTTAAAACCAAAAATATGAAGAATGCTAGTTCTTTTAACGCACGTTTTAACTTCATAGAAAAATTTCATAATCAGTTGGAAATATTTTATATCTTAAATATTGTTTCTATATATATTTTTTAACTATTCTCAAACTATTTTTGGTTATCTTGGGGTTTTGGAATAGTTCCATCACATTAAGATAGCAGACTGGCGTAACAGACTACATGTTGTGGGATCAAACTTCAAATCTTGACCAACACAGCATCTTAGACCCGTTTTAAAGCACAAAAGGCTTATTTACATATTGTAGATAACATCCATTTCTATTATATCGATAACCATGTTTGGAAAACAATAAATTCTCAATCTTCTCAGCATTGTTACTGATATAACTTTTAAACATTGAATATATCTATCGGAACATTAACACTTTTCAATCCGATGTACCATTAACCGCTTACACAACTGTAGAAATTATGCGCAGCAATTCTTCAACTAGTACTGCGCGGCCTAAGTGTGGCGTCCACTTGACAGCACAACTTCATCGGTTCCGCCATTGAACGGAAATGATGGGTAGTAGTGTTGATGATTTGCATTAACTGCCAGACGATACGGAATAACATTGTTGACGATAACGCTCCCAACTACATGCCATAGCCGTCGCTTTGGTGAACATCAATTTATTTCCTCTCCGAACCACTGTAATCACCAATGTCACCAGACGAACGTAGCGGATGGTCTAGTGTTGACCTAGGTTTTTTTTGTTTTCGTTGGAGATTAAAAAATTCGATAAGAAAAAAAGAAAATTTTATATTGATAGCTACGTGGTTAGAGGTGTCATGCCGGTAATGACCTTGTGATCACCGGCAAAGAGTCACAAGCTGTGGGAAGTATGCAGTAGCCAACCATAACTGGAAAGTCACTGTCACAGTGTTTACCATTTCCGATCTTCGGCTTAGCAAATTATTTTTAGACGTTCAAAGGCATCCTCCATGTTGGGGCAGTCTTACATTCGAATTCATAATTGATCAGCAGTGTACGATAGCTTCGCACAGCGGTCAGTGAACGGACGAGCATGGCTACCGTACAGAGTTCTTGATGAAAATCTGTCCCTTAAGTAGTACACATTTGTCATTGACCGCGAAACCAAGTCTGCCATCGGGTATTTGAGTGGTTTGCTGTGGGAGGGCAAAAACGATCGGTTCCGAAATTGTTGGGCCGCATCGATCAGTCGTTTAGCGTCTAACGGACTGTACGCAACGTGCAACTCTTGTCTGGTGCATCGAGGTGTAGTTTGTGTCAAGGAAATATTAACAGCAGCATAACCATGGTAGTGAATATAGTAAGAATCTTAAGTAGTGTATTACTGTTTGCTTATGAAATTGGTCAATGTTAATATGTGTGACTTTAGAAAAAGTTCCTGAAAGAGTCTCTAATTTTTTGGTGAAGTACTAAGATGTACTAATGAACGAAACGCACATAGTCGAAATCAAATGTGAATTAAATCCCGCATCTAACGGACTGTACGCAACGTGCAACTCTTGTCTGGTGCATCGAGGTGTAGTTTGTGTCAAGGAGATATTAACAGCAGCATAACCATGGTAGTGAATATAGTAAGAATCTTAAGTAGTGTATTACTGTTTGCTTATGAAATTGGTCAATGTTGATATGTGTGACTTTAGAAAAAGTTCCTGAAAGAGTCTCTAATTTCTTGGTGAAGTACTAAGATGTACTAATGAACGAAACGCACATAGTCGAAATCAAATGTGAATTAAATCCCGCAGTGCTGCTTACTAATTACTGTCTGCCGCATGGTCTGCGTCGTTCCGGTTCAGATGACGCCAACTGCGACTTGTTACGCAACGGTTGTGTTTGTAAACAAACTGACCATCATCAACCTGAAACTCTTCATCAATCAAATACTGCCAAGAATTAACCCGTTTTCTGCATGCATTAAAATTTGTGTTATTGTGTTCAATTTTAGGTAAAGAAACAAATTTCCATACCTCCCCGAAGGTACATCGCTTGTCGCCTGTGGAAAGGTCCGAAGATTGTGTGCAGAATGCCGGAACCGGAGGGAGTCGTGCACAAGCTGTACATGGAGCGAGAGCTTCCGCCCAAAGTAGCTGAGGTCGCGCGTCTGCAGGGTGAAGATGCGGATAGGAAAAGTTTGATGATCGAACAGCTGCGGGACATGATTTATGGTAAGCAAAAAAGACCCAATGGCCCAATGCCGTCCTACCCAATGCTCATATGTTCATTATCTTTGCAGAAAAAGGTGAATGCATTCCTCACCGTGTGGATGACGACTATTTGATCAAGTTTCTTCGTGCCCGCTTCTGGAACGTTCTGCACGCGTACAATCTAATGGTGCGCTACTACACCTTCCGCGAGAGTAATCCCGAGTTCTACGAGAACGTGAATCCGATGTCATTGCGATCGTTAGGAGACGACGACATCATCTCCATTTCGCCGTACCGTGATCAAGAAGGTCGGCGCGTTATTTGCTTCAAGTTTGGCAAATGGCGTCCGAACAAAATTCCGATCGTGGACCTTTTCCGTGCCACTATGCTACTGCTCGAGGTAGGTTCACTCGAACCCCAATCCCAGGTGCTTGGTGGAATCGGAATCATGGATTTGGAGGGACTTTCGTATAATCACGCCTGGAACCTTACACCATCGGTTGCACAGAAAATGTTGGCCCTGCTCGCTACCAGCATGCCACTACGCACCAGTCAAATTCACATCGTCAACCAGGGCTGGATGTTTGATACGGTGTTTCAGATCTTTAAACCCTTTCTGACGGATAAGATGCGACAGCGGCTATTCTTCCACGGTACCGATCGTGCCTCGCTGCACAAGTACATCGATCCGGAAGCGTTGCCCGAACGGTACGGTGGCACTAAGCCTGAATATCCGTACACGTACTGGTTGGAACATCTGAGCCGAGTGGAGCAGATTGTCGATGAGCTGCAACAGTTGGGATATGTGTCGGATCCGTTGCTGGAAGATTGAGAATTTTATCGGTTGCATTGAAGTCTTTCGTTCGCTCGCTCATCGGTGCAGGCTTATCGGAGCGCTGTGCGGCCTTGGAAATATTCAGTAGTGTATATATTAGGACCGGTGGATAGGAAACCTAAACCCTACCGCTTTGGATAGTGTGATATGTTTTCACAGCAGTAGAGCTATTTAATGCTATATTTTTTATAATAGGATGTAAACTATAGACATGACTATGACAATAAATAAATATTTTACCAAGAAGATTTTTTTTCGAATAGGATTATTTATGCTAATATTTTTGGGTGCTGCTGTTTAAGGTGGGTTGGTTTGTAATCAGCAATGGCAGCAGCGAGTGAAAACGATTTCCAGTGACGATTCCCCGGGCATCCGTTATATCCGTTAATGAGTAACAAATTATGCAACGGCAATGAATTTACGGCGAGTTTAATGGTTTCACTTTACTTGAGCTAAGAAGACGTGCGTGTGAATGTGATGGTTTGAGTGGTGAAGTCGTGAAGATGGCGGAAGAATCACAATAATAGCTAGCTTGTAATGAATAGTTCTCTGTCCGAAAATGGAAGGTCGTGAAGGTTATGTTGAATGTGCTACGAGCGTGTGTGGATCGTATGAAGATGATTTGCAACAAAAAAAAAGATGGACACACAAATAACAAGACATTTTATTGGCTGACTTCGTCTTGTAAATTAAAGGTTAGAGGCCCAGCTCAAGACCCATCCTAAAATGTACTCACTTGTGTTCCTAATTACACTCCAACTAGTGGCTTCATCTAACGACATTTTTAAGTACCTTTCCCACAAGGAGTTCAACGTGCCGTGTGAAACGTCTTATTGCACAAACAGCAACACGGGACAGGTGTATAGTTTTGAAAATGTATCCACTAAGCGCCAGATGGGATCGCAACCAAACCAATCCCACCCAACACATAAGTAAGTGCACCAAAAAGCCATCAACAAAAAAAAAGTTAATGCTTTCGAAGCACACGGCGCACACCTTTCGGTAAGTGTGTCTGTGTGTCCCGAAAATAAGCGCAGTCGGCATTTTAAGTGCGGAGCGCTGCCACAAGATTGTAAATCAAAATTGTGGTCCCGTCCCGCTGACCTTGCATGAGCAGCTTGCTATTCACTGTTAGTACAACTTTCGCTATCCGGAGGGCGCTGCGTCATTTAACACCTGGAACCTTACACCATCGGTTGCACAGAAAATGTTGGCCCTGCTCGCTACCAGCATGCCACTACGCACCAGTCAAATTCACATCGTCAACCAGGGCTGGATGTTTGATACGGTGTTTCAGATCTTTAAACCCTTTCTGACGGATAAGATGCGACAGCGGCTATTCTTCCACGGTACCGATCGTGCCTCGCTGCACAAGTACATCGATCCGGAAGCGTTGCCCGAACGGTACGGTGGCACTAAGCCTGAATATCCGTACACGTACTGGTTGGAACATCTGAGCCGAGTGGAGCAGATTGTCGATGAGCTGCAACAGTTGGGATATGTGTCGGATCCGTTGCTGGAAGATTGAAAAGGGGATGTACGAAGAGACTGTTTCTGTAGCTACAGCAGAAAAGAATGAAAGCAGAAAAGAGTTAATGTGCAAGGCAGCAGACAGTGAATCAACCACAAATTATTCAAATATGTTCGAAGAAATACGGGGGGGTCCGTAGATAGTGTGATATGTTTTCACAGCAGTAGAGCTATTTAATGCTATATTTTTTATAATAGGATGTAAACTATAGACATGACTATGACAATAAATAAATATTTTACCAAGAAGATTTTTTTTCGAATAGGATTATTTATGCTAATTATACATTTCGAAGGCCTAAACGCGGACTAAAAAGCTGGTAAATTTGAAAATGAAATAGAGTGAAATGTTTCACTGCTTCAAATGAAATATTTCACATGCTGTCAGTGAAACGATTTCAATGCTGAGTATCATAGTACAGTGCAGCGATTAATCGTAAGCATTATGCTGGCACTGAAAAAAATGAATATTTTGTTCATATTTTAATTAAGTTTCTTTTGTTGCACCAATTAAAATTTCATCCTAGATGCATTCTAGATTTCAATAAAACGAATAAAATATTTCAAATACTACACAATAAAAACGAATAAATGTGTTTTAAGCTAATTCTTTTACAGGGTTTTTTTTATTCATATATTGCAGGGTAATAGTTATACAATGTAATCTTGTTAGCTGTTAATAAGAGACAATGCACCAAACAAATTAACCCATTTGTGATCGCATCAAACCGTACTGTACCGGTTAGTAAGAAGCAATCGTGCGGAATCAATTCACAAGTCCCCCAGCTGTCTGCCACTGTTCATTGAACTCCAGTACGGTACAGCGGCTAGAATCAAAATCGATTCGAAAATGTGTCATTTTCAACAAAATTCTCTCTTTTCAAAAATCGAACGCCACAAAGATGCAAGACAAGCAAAACTTTTATCGAAAAAAAACAGCAAATTGCATACTTCACACATTTACTTGCCTAGCGCCGCGATCACTACTCAAAATTCAAAACCGTGAGCGATGGGTGTGCTGCGTCAGCGTTTGGAAGCGTGCGCACGATCGGCTTTACCGCGCTGTGGATTAAAACTTTCCTGACGCGTGTCGTTAGCCCACAGTCGAAGCGCGTCCGTCGTTCAGTACGGTACATTGTGAAGCGGAAGATTTCAAAGTGCCTTTTGTGTGTGTGTGTGCGTGCGTGCGCTGAGAAGAGAAACCGGTAAGTGTGGCTTGCGGAAACCCGATCGTTAAAGGGACAGGGCGTTCGGTGCGGTCTGCGTTCCCCGTTATCGGTTGCATTGAAGTCTTTCGTTCGCTCGCTCATCGGTGCAGGCTTATCGGAGCGCTGTGCGGCCTTGGAAATATTCAGTAGTGTATATATTAGGACCGGTGGATAGGAAACCTAAACCCTACCGCTTTGGAAAAAAGAAAACAAAACGGTGTGTCTCAACCGTCCAGGGCGCCCTGATGCCCCAAATATAAATAAAAACAAATACAGTGCTGCCAGCCGTACAAGGGATATCCCAAAGCGATCCTTTTTGTTTGACATTTTTGGGTGCTGCTGTTTAAGGTGGGTTGGTTTGTAATCAGCAATGGCAGCAGCGAGTGAAAACGATTTCCAGTGACGATTCCCCGGGCATCCGTTATATCCGTTAATGAGTAACAAATTATGCAACGGCAATGAATTTACGGCGAGTTTAATGGTTTCACTTTACTTGAGCTAAGAAGACGTGCGTGTGAATGTGATGGTTTGAGTGGTGAAGTCGTGAAGATGGCGGAAGAATCACAATAATAGCTAGCTTGTAATGAATAGTTCTCTGTCCAAAAATGGAAGGTCGTGAAGGTTATGTTGAATGTGCTACGAGCGTGTGTGGATCGTATGAAGATGATTTGCAAACAAAAAAAGATGGACACACAAATAACAAGACATTTTATTGGCTGACTTCGTCTTGTAAATTAAAGGCTAGAGGCCCAGTTCAAGACCCATCCTAAAATGTACTCACTTGTGTTCCTAATTACACTCCAACTAGTGGCTTCATCTAACGACATTTTTAAGTACCTTTCCCACAAGGAGTTCAACGTGCCGTGTGAAACGTCTTATTGCACAAACAGCAACACGGGACAGGTGTATAGTTTTGAAAATGTATCCACTAAGCGCCAGATGGGATCGCAACCAAACCAATCCCACCCGCCACATAAGTAAGTGCACCAAAAAGCCACCAACAAAAAAAGTTAATGCTTTCGAAGCACACGGCGCACACCTTTCGGTAAGTGTGTCTGTGTGTCCCGAAATTAAGCGCAGTCGGCATTTTAAGTGCGGAGCGCTGCCACAAGATTGTAAATCAAAATTGTGGTCCCGTCCCGCTGACCTTGCATGAGCTGCTTGCTATTCACTGTTAGTACAACTTTCGCTATCGTTTCGCTCTTTTCTACCTAATCTTTGTGAGCATTCGCAACTCCCCCAACTAGTACTGCTGGTTCGGGACAATAGGAGTGTAAACGAGAAAAGAAAAAGCCTACCCGAAGAAGACAGCCTAAACGAATTGGTATTATTGACAGTAGAAAAAAGTATCCATTCCTTGGCAGCAATAACCTTGCATCTTATTCTGGTTGGCCGCAGCAAAACAAGCTTCCACCTAAAGTGTTACCGAAACAGTGAGAATGTGGTAATTTTCTAGCGCGGCACGTTTGCGGCAAGTGTGTGAGGTGCCTCGGAACATTAAAAAAACCTTGGCCGACACAGAATACGATGAATATCGACTGTGTCCGACAACAATCACACTCCGGTCTTTGCGGCACTATTCATGGTTACTACTTTATTGGCTGCCTCTGTTTGGTAGCTTTTCGTGCGAAGGTGTGGAAGAAATTAATAAGTTGCCGAGTGGTGTAAATTGGATAGACTTATGAGATGAGTTGGTAAGTGCATTACTGCAGGGGAATTGATCGCTAAAGAACGTGTTCTATTGTGCAGGGCACCGTGTGTTTAATTAAGGGATTCATTACATGTTGTAATGAAGATTTCACACTTTTATGTTAAAAACAAAGAGCGCAACTTTTTCGTTTACTTGGTGCGTGATGGTGGTAAGCTATAAACATCAAGCATTAACAACATACAGGGTTGTTTTGTTTGATGCTATACTAAAAGGGAAAACGGGACAGTTAAACTTCTCCACGAGCAGTTGTTATTTCTGTGTTAATGCATCGTTTTTTAAAGGAGAGAGGAGCAAAAGACATCAAAAGTAAACATTATTTATTTTTACGAAAAACAATGTTTAGTCTCAATGTCAAAACAATGTCAACATACAATCACTTGAAACAACAAGGGATTAAAAAACATAAACAACTGAGTTAAATTTGTTTTAATGTTAATTTAGGATAGTTTGTTTAAAATTTAGGAAATTTACTTAAAATTTTAAGTTTGTTTAGCAAATGTTTATTTTAATTGAAAGTTTCCATGCAGAAAATGAGCATTTCCACAGTTAGATGGTGTGTATTGGAGTCATTATTATAAGAAAAAGGTACAAAATTATATTTTATTTACATGAATCGTTGTTGGATTAGATTGACTTCTAAGAAATATTTTAAATAAGAGAAAGGCATTCTATTCTCATGTTCTCTTCTGTTTTATATAAATGAGTTTTTATGACTGCCAAGGCATTAACAGTATACAGTTTATTCTTCAAACACAGTAATCTTGATGTACATTTTTTTCCAATTTACTGTAGATAATTGTTTCTTCTTTTGAATAACAAATGTAAAAAATCTGAAGAAGAAGAAGAAGTTGATACAAACTTTGAGTTTTAATGCTTGTAAAAAAATTGTAATTAAATAATTATTTAACATCTTAGTACCCATTAATACATTATTGAAATTAATCTAGCATTAAATAAAATGAGCTGGTACAAGTTAAAAGATTTTTTTTCTACGCTAATACTTATTTACAAATTATTTGCATAATATTTTATGAACATTTTTGGTCTCATGGTTGATAAAGCGTGATTGCAGCATTAAAATAGTCTTTCAATGTAAAACATTACATCGAACTCAAGTCTACAAAGATGGACTGTTAAATAGAATTTCCTAACAAAAATTTTGTTAAAGCGTAAAAATCAAATTACGATGCCAATATTCAACGGAATTAACTTTACAATTTTAATTTGTTGTTATAGAACTTTGTTGAAGATCTTAATAAAACGAGGAAATCATTGAAAGAGTCAACAAACCTATCCTGAGTCTCTTTTTACAATTCTAAACGAAAAGTGGTCGAAACACATAACAAAATAAAATAAGACTATTAACCAAATTTCTTCTTACACTAAAACCTGTAACACAGGCTGTCGTAAAGTTTACAATTTTTTTAAAATAATATCAAGTAAAACACAACAGTGTGATAGAAAGTTAAGATGTTTTTGATGTTTTTATCACATCTTGGAATGGTTATGTTTATTATAAATAGTTAAGTTTAAGAAAATAGTTTCATAATAAGATGATTTGCTAGACTTATTCTGTTCTTCATTACTTTATGCCTAATAAAACCTCAATCCAACTTGCTTACAACTGTTTCAAAGTTGCTTAGTATAGTTATACTTACCATTTAATCGGATAGGCTCTAGTTTGCCCACATGTTCCCCTAAAACTTGTGCTCATAGCAGACAACACCAAAAACACCTTGAATCATAGCTTTAGTTTTTAAAAACAATCTATTTTAATATTGCTCCAAATCGAATCGTTCTAACAAACAATAAAAAAAACCCGATCAATGTTGCTGTCAGGGTTTTTTCGGGGTTTCTCTTTCCAACAGCTCACTTTTCGCCCGTTTACCGCCAAGCCGCGTGTTGTTAAAGCACTGGTCAACCTGTTACGCCTTGTTAATGGCATAAGTTCCGTTCCAAGCAATCGATCCACATCCATACGGCGGACGATGATACATCATGCTAACAAACAAAACTTGTAATTAACCTTCAACACGCTGGGACGCCAAAAACCTTCGCTCGATATTATAACGATTTTGTTTTGAATACAGCCGACAATGGAAGGGGTAGAACGAGCGTGTTTTGTCTGCCATTCTTAATAAACGTCGCCAAGTTTATCGATAACAGCCAATCCGTGTCTGGAATTTGAATCGTAAATTATTTACTTTACGTTTTCGTTTAAACACTTGTTTACTTCCGCTTCAGAAGACGTCATCGAGGTACTCGATCATGCCGGAAATAAAGGCGGTTACGAAAAGTGCTCCCAACGGCAAGGACCAGCCGGCGGCCGAAGATGTCTCCAACGGTTGCAACGCCCCAGTGACCCTTTTCGCTGATCAGCCCGAACGCACCAAGAAGATCAACGAACTGCGCAAACGGATTCAAAGTAAGTAAGGGCGGGTTGACATTGAGCGTGCATGTTTGCGTGCGTCCCTGTGTTAGAAAGGGAAATCCGGATAAAGCGAGAAGAAAAACAGCCCAAACAAAATCACACACTCGGTACCGGAAAGCTCTTGAGACACAGTTGACTTTGGTGCGATGCAACGGTGCGACACGTGCGTGGTTTTATTCATAAGTCCGATCAAGATCGCAAGATCAAATACCTTTGCACGGGGGTGATGGGACTAGCACCCACCAAGAGCAGCAAAAAGGGAACCCAAACCACTAACGTTATTAACATATTTATCAGCACCGGCTGCATATTTAATGTCAATCGTAAATGGAGAAGCCCGTGAGAGGCGAACCGATCTGAATGGGAAATGTCGAAGCAACGGTGGCCAGAGATTGATGACTCTGTTTCTGTCACTCCACTTTAAAAATGCTCAAAAGACGCTTCAGTCAGCCCGAGGATGATTGCTTTGGAAATAAGCTAAACGGATTGCTTGCATATCAAATGTGATGTGTTTTGAAAGATCGAGAACTGAAGCTTGACAGAGAGCGGCTTAAGTAACGAAAGCCAAGACGAAAGCGAACACAAGTGCAACCTAACGTTGCACTCAATGCACTTTATATTGCACCATTAGTACCGTGCACACAATTGAACTTGGTGTAATTGTGTTTTCCCTCCGAATTGAAAAGACGCGAAAGCGAAAGTGCAATCTGCAACAGGTACATCGAATGCATTTGTCTGTAGAGAAAGCGTTACATTGTAGTTTGCTTCCCGGGGTGTGATTGTAAACTTTATCAAATACAACAATGCCGCAATTAAAATCGAAAAAATGAATTGTATTTACAAAAAAAAAACTCTACTACGATCCAAAGCCATTTAATGAATGAGCATAAAAAAATGACGGAAATCGTTTCGTCGCTATTTAATTTGCCAAGTTAACGATTCTGGCTTGCAGCAAGCATCCCATTACCGATCGTCATTAAACGATGGCCACCTACATTCAATTAAGCAGTTAGCAGGAGCAAACGACCGGTGATCATCTGCCAAACTATTAGTTAATAACTCAATCGTAAGCACGAACGCTGCATGTCACATGGGTTTGATTGACGCAGCAACAAATAAGGTGTCGCTACGACCATTTTCGGCCCAGTGTGTGTTTGCCCTTCTTGTGCGTCAGGCACCGAACGCACATGCGGTCACTGTCAGGGACGCACTGGCGATTGGCGTTTTTATTTTTCGAAGAGTGGGAGACAAATCGCCCATCGCCAAGGCGTGCCGTTCTGTTTCAAGTGGAATGTCCATCGTTTACGCTGAAGAGAGTGGATCGCTTAGTCAGATAATGTACATCAGCAACGAACGGGAATTCCAACGATGGGAAGTGAGCGTATTGATTCCATGCTGAACGCTATTATCTCGTGAATTACTAATGTGTTCCAGTGACATTGAAAACTTGTTTGTTTACCTTTGCTTCCACCCCGTTTGATTAGAACTGAATGTTAATGCGTAAACGTTCTGTTCTGTTTGGTTGCAAACTGTTGTGTTATTTTATTTTGTTTTTAGTCAACGATTAACGCATCTAGATTGAAGCGGAATTTTAAACTGCCCTGATGCCCCAAAGGTTAAAAGCTGCACGAGGGCTTAAGGCGTCTATAAACGATAGCATATTTCAGCTCTGTTTACATTTTTTAGATTAGTGTTGGGTAAATCTGATTCAGATTCATGAATCTGAATGAATCTTATAACTGAATGAATGACTCTGAATCTCTGTTATAAAGATTCATGAATCCCCAAAGATTCATAAATCCCCAAAGATTCATGAATCCCCAAAGATTCATGAATCCTCAAAGATTAATAAAACCTCAAAGATTCATGATCTACGAATTCATAGAACGAGAGGCGGCCGCTCGGGGTCCCCTGGCGCATCTACCCCCCCCCC
>KZ061740.1:141459-162243 GCA_002091835.1 Anopheles maculatus | reverse complement strand
TCCCCCGAATCCTCCTCGTAGTTGAAGGGGCCTCGCAAGCAGGCTTTTGCACCCCCCCCCGCTATTTCATGCGATATGATACAAGCATTTTGTAAGGATACATGAATATATGAGGATTCATGAATCTTTGAGGATTCATGAATCTTTGGGGATTCATGAGGAGTCGACTCATGAATTGAATGACTCTTCACTGAAGATTCATATGAATGACTCTTTCGATAAGATTCATTAAGCACAACACTATTTTAGATTATTTTATTATTTTAAGCTCATCATCTTTTCAGCATGATTGTTAAGGTTGATATTGCAGTTACATTACAGCTAAACAAATTGTATCAGTTAAGTCTAAGATTGGTTTTGTGTTAAAGTTTCTGCCATAATAAATGTGTGTTTTTAGTTAAGGTTTAAGAGAATATAAAAGAAAATATTTTTGTACAAAAAAGAAGGCTAGTAAGAATGATGAACAGTTAATAATAATTTTTCGTAGTGCTGAGGGTTGATATTTTTGTTCAAAATTTATGTGGAAATCTTCAAATCACTTTATACTTTCATCATTTAAGATAAATTAAATTAATGAACTCTTCTCTGCATCTGTACTCTCTGTTCTTTGGCTTTAATAAGATTAGATTTGGTACTTATCTGTGAAGATTTCCTTAAAATCTGTACAGGATAAAAAAGTACTACGAAGTTGTCAAATATAAACAAAGCGAAATTTAAAGAACATTCATTACGATCGATTTTTTTGTGATAACTAACAGCGAGGGACCTCCATTTAAGCTGTTTGCCGAATGCGCAGGACTTACTATCCTCCTACGAATAAATTAAATCAAAGGTGCCAGAAATGGTAATCCACAGAAATATTCTTTAACACATTCTAAACTCTATCATAATTTCTGCATAAATGAAATACAAACTTACTACGCTACTTCCGTGTAAAGCCACCTTAACTAACGCTTGGTGCAACGAACTTGCGCCGGCGATGAAAACGAAAGCCACACACGCAAACCTAAGCTTAATCGTACCACTTAATCTAACCGGTTCTGGTTTTTGGTGATGCCTTGAATACAACATAATACCTGTTCCGTAACCGACTAACTTTAGTATTTCGATTCGTTTTCTTTCCCCCCAGACTATGATGACTGCCATCGAAGAAGCGACGATCTGTTTCTCTGCCGGTTTCTGTACTGTTGCGACTGGGACGTGGAGGAAGCATTCGGGCGCATCGTAAAGCTGATCAAGTTGAAGGTGAATGTCACATCGTTATCGAAAATACGGCTAGTTAGCACACGCACCATCCTCTGCACACACTCAAAACTCTCAATTCTGCTAAACTTGTCGCTAATTTTATTCCACCAGGAAGCGAACCCGGAATGGTTTTTCCACAAACCGATCGCCACGTACAGTGAGCTGCTACATCGAAATGTAAAGTTTGCACTGAAACACCGCGATAAGCGTGGTCGACGTGTGTTCGTGACCCGGCTCGGGGCGATTAACTTTTCCAACATGGCCGTTACCGATTTGGCAAATCTGGACGATATCTGGTTCGAGCTGCTGTTGAACGAGCTGGATACGCTCGAGAACGGCGTTACCTGTCTGATCGATATGAGCGGGTACTCGCTGAAGAGCTTCCGCTTTCTGACGCCTCACAACATACGGATCGGTTCGGCAAAGACGGATCTACTGCCGCTGAAGAACATCGAGTTCCATGTGGTTAACTCGTCGGTGTTTATGAACGCGGCCATCGCGATCCTGTATCCGATGCTGAGCAAGAAGATTAAGGATCAGGTACGGTTCCACTACTCCAACTGGGACTCGTTGCACGAGTACATTCAGGCGGACATATTGCCCGAGGAGTATGGTGGTACGGCTGGGAAACAGTTCGACTTCGAAAGCATCCACGGACAGGTGCTTGACGTACCGAACGAGTTCGATCGTTTACTGGCGTACGGTGTGCGAAAGAATGGCGTCAACTCGGTCCAGACGACTACCACCACTACTACCACCGTGTCCAAAGCGAAGGGAACAAAAGCGAAAGGAAAGCACAAGGATGCGGATAAGAAGAAGCCCGTAGCGGCGTGCGTTGTCGAGGAGTAAGGTTAAGTGATAAACATCTAAGAGATAAGAGCTAGCTGATAAGAACGAAACTTTTTAAACAGATAAAGGAAATAAAGTGCCCACGGGCATCGGGGAAATGGAACTCTGCAGTTCTTGAGCACTGTTTTGTGTGCTAAAAGTAATGTCATGTATCGTTTCGACTCGAGGCCCTTTGTTTTTGGTAATGAGCAATGAGAAATTCCCCCTTTTCGCGTGACTTGTTTGGCGAAGATAGCACAGCTGATTACATGGCCTCTTAGTATCGAACGTCAAGATACAACATTTATCTCAAGTAGTTTGTTTGGGTAAGTTGCTCGAGGGTTTTTTTTAAACAAATAAAGCTTAATATAAAAAGGCTTGTGGAGCAGGCGCGCTTGATAAGTTTGCACGTGTGTAGAAACAATGAAACTGCTTCTGATCGGAGTTCTAGCGGTTTGCCTTGGACAGGTAAGACGTCTGGAGAAAAATTTTATGCAATTGCTTACAAAAATTTGATCAAATCTTTCTTTTTCTCCTCGAAAGCTCCAAGCTGGACCAGTGGCTCTTCCATCAGCAGGAGTCCCATCTTCCGACTCTCGAGCTCAGTTCTTCTCCGAGTTCAACAACCTGCTCAACGGAATCGCTAAGGAAGCCCTCGTAAGCCTTTCCTCCTTACAGCAGAACGCTGACAAACAGTTCCGTTCGGTGGAAGATGCCATCCAAGATCTGGAGCAGCTGTACAACGAGAAGGTTCTAAAGGAAATTGAGAGCTACGATGGAGCGCTGGATGAGCTCAAGTCGAAAGTTTCACCATGCTTCACGGAAGTTCCTCAAGACATCCGGGATATTGTGCAGAGTGCCCGTGGTAAGGCGGGCCTGTGTGCCAAGGAAACGTTGGATCGTGTGCACTTGATTGAGAAGAAGATTGGGGAACATCTAGAGGCAGGTGCGGGGAAAGTGAGGCAAATCATTGCGATCGGACAGAAGTGCTTGTCGGACAACTCTTGGATCGTGGACCAGATTAACTGTGCGCTACAGAATGTGAGTATAGGAACAGGTGGATCTATTTACATACGTTAATTGCTTTATCAAACAATTTTAGGCTCCTGTTGCAGTTAGCATTGTGGAAGAGATAGTGCGTGATGCCGCAGTTCTTATTGCACAGACGTCCCGCGAAGTGGCCGCACTGGCCAAAGATACGGAGCAGTGTCTAGCAGTAGCGGTACAGGATGCAGTGACCGATTTTAACGACATGCTAGGGAAGGTTGTAGGATGTTTGGGTGAAACCGAAGATAATGCCGTCGATGCACTTCCGGAATCCGGAAACTAAACCTATGTACAATGTAAAGCAGTAGTAGCATTAGCCCTCAAAAACCAAAGTTGATCAGTGAAACATTTGATACCTAATGTAGTTAATACATTCTTACAAGTGAGATGCGAAAAGATGCGTCATGTTATTTACAATTTCTCCCATTTTTCTACGAATCTCTCATCAATGACAGCTGGTAGGAAAACCGCTTAACATGGGGGAGAAAAACATATGTTTTCCACACTCTCTTTACATTTCGAGCGAGAGAGCAAGAAAAACTGCTCGAATAAGAGTGACGCGCGTAGAGCGGCTAAGGTCGCCGCCCTGTTTGACGGGTGGATGTGCTCCGGAATTCGGCACGCTTCAGTCAGAATTGAGTAGCCGCCGGGACAGATTCATACCGAAAACCGTCTCACCCTATTCCGCGTAAGGGGGCTGCGAGAGCAACAGTAAAATCAACAAAAAAAGGAAAACATCAAGGAAAACCTAGTGAATAATTCATCAGTTTACGGGATGTTTTCGTAGAATTCGGGTTACTGTACGGGTATTATTAACGACATTCACTCACTCAAATGTAACGCAGTGTCACACGGTGGAAATGATCCGAACCTCAAGCTCAAGGACATGAATGTCTAGCGTTGGTTGGGCCGTCAAGAGTGTTTACCGTTCCCCATCCTAAGCGCATCTTGCCGTGTTTTAGTGCTGTTCAAAAATTCTTCACTTTCATGTAATATCACACTATTAAACAGAGCGACACTGCACCTTTGAGACAGAGTCCTTGTCCATCGTAGTGTCTGTGTGTGTATGCGTGAAACAAAACAGTGTCTTGAAGTGTTTCGCAACAAACGCCATCAACACGTTTGCGAATGGTTGTCCGCGTGTGCTCAGTATTCCGTGTTTAATTGGACGTGATATTTTAATTAATTTTCCACCATGAGCATCGCCACATTCACGTAGATTAACACCTCACAGACGTAGCAGCTATTGGTGGTAAGCGTAGTAAATTCGTATTGTTGAGATGCCCCGTACGAAGACTGATGGTGAAGACAATATTTGACAGAGAGAACGAAAGAGAAGGAAAGAGCCTAGCGTCAGTAGTGTCGATGGGAAGCAGCGTGGCAATTTTTAACTTTCTTAAGAAATTATATACATATTTTAAATTGCATTTAAAAACATGCTCAGTCTACATTTTCTCTACAAAGCATTAAAGATGTACATGAAATCATTATCAAAATATGTGACACATTACAGGTCTCCCCAAAACACAATCTCTCGCAAACGCTCTAATGTATCCTGAAGTTGTATCAATACTCCTTGGAGTATGCGCTTTGAGATCTTGCGCCTCTGTCATGCACGCGGTATCTCACGAAATCTCTCCCCATATGGTTAAGGACCAATGGATAGTACAGACACAACACATCGGTACACGCATCAGGATGGTGATGACGCAAACCAAACAGTGCACGGCATGTGTGTGTGTATGTGTGTATATTAGGACGGACCAACCTTAACACGGTATTACATTTCGGCGCCACATTGTCTCCACTCCACTGTTGACATGCAGCGGCCCATTTCAACATCCTCATATGTGTGTGTGTGTGTGTCGATTGTTTTGGTAGCAAGAACCATCGAAAATTGGGCACTTTGCATTCGCGTGACCATTTCCAATTACCCTTGGATCCTTGGAAGAAGCCATCAAACCCATTTGGATTGCACCAGATTTCGGTGCAACAGGATCACGGGATCTTTCGTGGAGTCGGTGATGATGGTTAGCGCCATTTGCATTGCAAAATAGGTATCGTTGTACGGTGCAACTTTGATGAGGCGAAAATAACGGGAACGATTCATTAGCGTGTCGGATCCGTGCTTGGATATGCGAATCATGTGCCAGCGTGTGACTGACGGGACGCGTAGTCCGTCCCGTTGATTGGCAGTTTGGCACGTCCATGGAACGTGTGATGGGACGTTTGTGCTTTTGTACGCAGGGACACGCAGGGATTGTTTGCTTCGGGAGGGATGCGGTATTTGCATTGATTGGGTTCTATTATCACGCCCGACAGGGATGAACGGCTATCAATCAGTGGTTTAACGGAGGATAAAATGAGATTGAGTAAATAAACACATGTTCTGTAGGGAATGAACACTTTAGGTGGCCTAGAGCGTATTTGTTTACATAAGAATAGTGCCATGGGATAAATGAAGACTTGTAATATGGATGAAGTTTACAAAAGTGAAAGCTTAGCTATCAATTTGATATTTTTTATACTTTAATGGATATTAATCTCAAGGATTAATTGAAATGACTACTTGTCATCAGCACTAAAAGCCTTTGATCAGTGGTTAATTAAGAGTCAGAGTCGTAGAATAGAAGCAGAAGGTATAAAGAAGCTACACATTGTCTATTATTCTTCTTGTTAATTGGCTCTACAACCCTTACCAGGACTTGGGATAATTATCTGTGACTTGCCCCTTTATTTGAAGAGACTTGCTCATGAGCTAAGGACATGGTTCAGTCGAGTGTTGAACCCAGGATCGTGGTCGTTTCTAACAATACTGTACAATAGATGAAGATCACACCTTGAATAAGAAACATTCAAATATTCTTTTTTGTGACTTTATGGACGTTCTTCTCCCTGGCTTAACGACCTTCTGGATCAAGGACCAGACTTATTGATGCCACGAAGACTGATAGCTACGTATGACCCTGGTGCACCAAATATGTTGTTAGATGTTTCATGATAATAAAATGAAAAAAAAATCGGTTTGATTCCTAGTTTATGAAGTAGTGAGAGGAAAATAGATAAACTATAATTTCTTCGTATGTTTGAAAGCACTATTCTGCTCGTTATTCCAGTATTTAATGAAGTACCGCTCCATCATCCGTATTGGACTCCTAATGATCATACCCTTCAGGTGGAAAGGTCCGTCTCCAGGTTTGTTGTTTGCAAATTTCTTGTCAGTTCTTTCTCCAACCTACTTTGTTATAACTTCAATTGTCAGTTACACACTCGGTGCATTAATTTTGAATCTTCTTTCTTTCATGACCTAACGACCTCTTAAGGTCATGTCTGCCATTTCTGGCTTACTAGACTAATTGATACCGCATAGTTGGTTAGTCAATCCTCACTATGGGGGAACGGCCCAGATGAGACTTGAACCCCGGTCCTGCCGTGTGAAGACCGGCGCCGCTGTCGCATCACCACCGGGCCGTTAATTTTAAATCCTAAACATTAAATAAAATATTAATATTAATATGATTTCCGACTGTGTTTTAAAATCATCAGTCCATAATTAATACAATACTTTAATCATTGTTTCAATTAACATTATTTTAAAACCCATCATTAACGTCAGTGAGAAACTATGCTAATTATACTCGTTAAAGTAGCAATAAAATATCGATTCTAAATAATAAGAAAAAAACACAACGCTTGTGTACAATGGGAAGTACCATCTCCTTTTTCATTAATCTATTTTTATCGAACAAAATTATGGCTTGAAACATGTTTCACTGCCATCTAATGTAATGTGAAGGAAGAAAAAATGCGTGTAAATTTTCGTACTAACCGGTATGTCAACTTTTAAAACCAACCAAAACCCCACATACATAAATCGGTCCAACGTGTCGCTTTTCATTAGCGCCATCGTAAAGTTTGCGTTGTTTGTTACAGGCATGAGTACTAAAATATATGAAATCTCTAAATCTCACGAAAGACACTTTATTCAGCGTCGTAAAAGATGCACTTCAAGTGCATTGTCTAACGCGTTCCACCCTGGCACCCAATCCGTCTAGCTTAGACAAACCCCAACGCCCCAACGTATGTTTCGCAAGCGCGGACGGAAGTAACGAAGGGCAACAAAAAGCAGACACGTTGTCAGGTGGCGAAAGAATTGTTTGTTCTAAAAATTAATGTGAAGGAAGAAAAAATGCGTGTAAATTTTCGTACTAACCGGTATGTCAACTTTTAAAACCAACCAAAACCCCACATACATAAATCGGTCCAACGTGTCGCTTTTCATTAGCGCCATCGTAAAGTTTGCGTTGTTTGTTACAGGCATGAGTACTAAAATATATGAAATCTCTAAATCTCACGAAAGACACTTTATTCAGCGTCGTAAAAGATGCACTTCAAGTGCATTGTCTAACGCGTTCCACCCTGGCACCCAATCCGTCTAGCTTAGACAAACCCCAACGCCCCAACGTATGTTTCGCAAGCGCGGACGGAAGTAACGAAGGGCAACAAAAAGCAGACACGTTGTCAGGTGGCGAAAGAATTGTTTGTTCTAAAAATAGTCTGCTCTATCCGAGTGTGTGCGTCTTTCGATCTGAGGCTGAATCGAAACGTTGTCTTGATGCACGCCGATTTTTATACAACAAACCCCAACAGCTATAGGTGTTTCGTTATAGTGGCGCATCTTTTATTGTTCCTTTTTTATGCCACACACTCTGTGGAAACCTTTGCGGCCAAGTTCGTTCACATGCGTGCTTTCGCGCACCAAACCATGGTGGCCTTCTTTTATTCTGTGACCGTCCTGGGTGATGATCATCCCGTGAATTTATGAATCACTTAGACGACCTCGTACATCATTCGATTGTATCAATGAGGGTTGTGGGATGGCGAGATTGAATGCAAACGATTTTCAAAACGGTAGAAAGAAAGAAAAGCATTCGTACCGTTTGCTGTCAAAGGAGTAAAGAGAAAAGCAATACGAATCGATCTCAATCGTGGGGAAGCATATCGATTGCACATTAGCTACGATATATCGCCAATAGGAAAATAAACAAATCCTTCGTATGTTTATCCATTTCTTCGCAATCGCATTTTGTGCGTCGTGAACAGAAAGCGGGTAAAGTTATTTGAATGACGATAAAAATACCCTTTCAATGGAAAAGGAAGTCGTCGTCTCTTTGCGAAAGGAAGTGATGTGGATTTGCCATACACAGAACTATCGTTTGAATATGTTGAAAGCTTGTTAAAAGAGGACTCCAGTTTGGCTAGATGTACTTAAACATGAACGGTCATTAATCATGTTTCATCATCGTGATGAAATCTTTAAAGGTGTCTTTTCTCTCCATTCAAAGGAATACCCAATTAGCGACACTCGCTGTCCTTTTGTAATCCATAAAAAGACTAAGACGAATAACGTTCGTTGACCCAAGACTTTCCCGTTGAGTTGAATTCTAGGAAGGGCCCACGAAACCGTTGAAAAAACTAGCTACGAAGTACATTAAAAGCGAAAAACACCTCTTACTGTTAGGTAGCCTTTATTTTACTTAAGATGTCTACGCCTTAAAGTATGCAATCAATATATGTTTGTTTCTTTTTTACTACCAACAGAATATTTTAGGAACCAGGTTTTACACATTTTTCTTTAGTAAAAATCCAAAGCCGTCAAATCGTCATAGATTACTAGTGAATTAAAAAATATCTGTTGCATACCTCTAGGCGAAACTTTCTTATGGCAAAACTGGAAATGTTATCAATGGATTAATCCCTTTATCGTTTGTTCATCTAATTATACGTTTACAGTATTGTTTCTGCATCTTGTAATCAGCTTAAACGTTCGATGGATATTCCAAGAGAACTTTAAAATTATAACACCAGATCTTTAATATGAACTTCTATTATTCTTCATTGCAGCAAATTACAGCCCCACGTTTTGAATGATTTCCTTCCCATCTGTTTGCGATAAAGCAAGCACATCGGAATTGCATCAAAAACTGTTTTATAAAACAATTCTACAGCCTCCGTGGCAAAAAGAAGAGCTCATATAAAAAAAACTCAAACCATCCAGGCGTGTAGTGCAAACGGAACCACTCGGGCCGCACAGAAGTAAATCAGGGATCCGGAAAAGCGGGAAAAAAAGACCTTACCCAAACCATGTCCAGCAACGACAGCACACCGCTGAACAGCCCGCGGAAAATCTTCGGAAAAACCGCCACGCTCGACAATAATGCAATGCTCGAGTACGAGATGAACAAAAATCTAGGTCAGAGGATGCAACCAACGCACACAACAACAAAAAAAAACATGCCTTCTCGGTGCATATTTCAGAGCTTACCAGGACTCAGAGGTTTTTCTTTTTGTTTCGATCTCTTCCTCTTTCTCTATTCATTCGCCTGCTGTCAATTCCACCTGCCAACAGATGTCAAGTTTCGGGAAAAGGCTGACAAGGAACTCGGCGAAACTGGTGGTGAGCTGACGTACACAAAAATCCGTCAACTCCGGCAGCAGCTCAACATCTACAACGAGAACCATCAGCGGGCGCTCGGTTGCCGGCGGGATGATTCGTTTCTGTTGCGATTTTTACGCGCCAAAAAGTTTGACGTCGAGAAAGCGTTCAAAATGGTACGTTTGCCGCCTCCCCCGCTTTGGGAGATGTCACACGGGTGTACCCTATTCCTAGTCCAGGACCGGGACCTGTTTTGCATCTGAGTCGGAAATAATGCCCCACCCTATTACAGATGCAAAAGTACTACAAGATGAAGGAGGAGTATCCGGAGATTTTCAAAGTGTCGCCACCGTCCGAGATGAAGTTTATGCTCGAGATGCAAATTCAAACCATGCTGCCGAAGAAGGACGAACACGGACGGCAGATTTACTTGTTTCGAGTTGGTAAGTCCACTTGAGAAGAAGGTTATGTGTGGCCATATTTGTGTCCGGGGTACTTACTGTCCTTTTTTTTTTTGTTTTGCTCTCCAACAGAAAAATGTGATCCTTACAAAATTCCAGTGGATTACGTGTTCCGGAGTAACGTGCTAGCGCTGGAGGATGCTGTCCGAAGTCCGGAAACTCAGATCGGGGGCTTAGTGGTGTTGCTCGATATGGCTGGACTTGGATTTGCTCATGCAAGGTACGAGGCCCAATTACGACCGGTTTCAATTTCTCAACTTTTGCATAACTTACGTATGCTCGTATGTCCAATTCGATTCCTCCCTTCCGACAGGTATCTCTCACCACATCTGGCAAAGAAAACGGTTGAGGTGGTGCAGGAAGCGTTCCCACTTCGCTTTAAAGCGTTCCACGTGCTGCACGAACCGTTCTACTTCGATGCCATTCTTGCCGTGCTGAAACCATTCCTCAAGGATAAAATTCGACGGCGGGTAAGTTGGACGAATTCTTCGCCAAGATTACTGTTGGTCCAGGCAACTTCATCTCGTACATTTCACTCGTTTTATCTTGCAGATACACCTGCACGGCAATAGCTTAAGCTCGCTGCATAAGTACGTCTCCAAGGATCTCCTGCCGGCGGAGTACGGTGGCAATCTTGGTCCGTTCGATAACACCGAATGGCGCCAGACGATACTGGACAATGAGCAGTACTTTATCGATCTGGAAACGTACAACCATCTGTCGGAGAGCTGCTACCAACTTGGACCTTCGAATGGAGGTGATGGTGATGCGGAAAGTATCGACAGCCTGCAGTTTGGTGACACGGAAACCGAGGACAGTGAGTTCGATGAGGACGATCGGCGTGTTCTGAGCCCGAAGCGGAATGCACGCTCGATACAGAATATTGAGGAGATCTTCCTGAAAAACGGATACGATGGTATGGCACCGAGTGTGAGCGGGACAGACCTGGAGAAGGAAGTGGAGGAGCTAAAGTAGAGTGGAGAAGCGAAGAACTGCTCACCGCTAATAAAGTACAACACGGCGAAAGGCAAGCGAGCTTTTCTGGGCGAAGATTGAAGATGGCAGACATCTGCTGGAGCTTGTTGAGCACCGTACAAGTATTCTACCTTCACTATCTGATTGTTAGTTCGCTTTCGATTAATAAGATTTAAATCACTCGTCAGTGGAAAAAAGCTAAGATTTAAGTTAGAAAGGAAAGGAGTGAATTGTTCAAATAATCACATCAACCACACAAACACACACTAGCAAAAAAGACTCAAGCCAATTATTGATTAGGAGAGGCTTTATGCACGCGTGCAGAAGTTGATGGCCTGTTAGACGGTTAGCTTTCCATGTGATAGAAAATACGAATGAATTAACAAACAAAGAAAAGGTTCCCATCAAAGGGAATTATGCCTGGCCCGATAATTGTAGTCAATTTAGAGAAGGGTTTAGCAGATTAGATTATATTTTTCCATTGAGAGACATCGAGACAACCGTTGAGAGAATGCAAAACCACAGCAAAACTTATCACTAGCTACAAGGGAAGAAAAAAGGACGGAGTTTGTTCGTCGTTTGCCATGCCATGCGGATTCTGTTATTGGCATTGGACTTTTTTTTAATTCAATTTAATCAATTCCGATTGCGGACAAGCAAAATCGAGAAGACAGCAAGCTGTCAGTCAAAGCAGTGGGCAAAGTTTTCCTTCTGAGCTGAACCCGAATTGAATCCCGAGCGCTCAATGGAGAAAAACTTGAAACAAAAACTTTATCAAACTAGGATTGGTAGGTGGACGGGGGAGTGAAGTGGAGGTTTTTTGGTATCAAATTTATTTATTTAGTTTTAAACAAACTTATTCAACGCTAGTCAATTTAGTCTAAGTGCCACACTACTGCTAAAACTTATTCCAACGTAGCCGTTAGAGGTGAGCCAAGGTGCGACACCGACACGCAAACAAATCGTACACCAAAACATAAATCGTACGCGATACGCATCAATCCCGCCCCAAGTGTTATAATAAACTGTTACAAACAATCAAACATTAGACAGACAGAGATAGAGGGAAATGCCCTACCATATTTAGCTAGAGCCTGTTTGCTATTCACATTCAAATATCGATAGAAATATTTAAAACGGGATGCAACACGAAATGAGGAAGCGATAAAATACAAATGAATTGAAGAATAATTAAACGAAATTCTAACAAAAACCACACTAGCGATTGTTGATTGAAGTTTAGCAAATGTAATAATGAAAATTATAAACACGTAAATAAAATCTACTTTCATTCAGAAAGGAAATGAATAAAAATTGGAATGTGAACGTTGTGAAAGAACTTTAATATCAACCTAATAGTTGGAGTTCTTGTTTGCAGGAACGTGTAGGTACTCTTAAGGCACTCATTTAGAGTGTCCCATATCGAGCTGAGAGTTTTGTTGTCGGGGAAAATCGCTATGCCACTAGCACTCATTTTCATTTATTTTGAGAATGAGAGGAGCCAGCCGAAATAAATGTCCCGCTCATTCTCGAAATAGAGAAAAGGAAATATCTCAATTTAGAGATAGAGAGCAGGGTGGTTGTGCCAGAATAAGTCAAACAAGGGAGAGTTATGGGTTTCGGATGTGCTGAGTAGTGAAAGTTGTTTGTATACAATGATGTATGGCTGGTTCTATCCACCTATGTGCTGGTTATTCCTTTTTTTGTGTTTTTATAGCTATCAAGCTCTGTCGTTCATTGTAAAAATCATATCAAAAAGTAATTTAGTTACGTGAAGTAATTTACTTCTGACGCGTGCTACCATTAGGCGTATGTTCCCTTTTGAATTTAAGATGTTGCCGGACACAGGGAAAGACAATTCAGCTAAAAGAGTAAATGAAAATAAAAGAAGAGTATGAAATGGTCGAAAAAACCATGCCAAGTCCAATGTTTAAGGTTTTGCTAGCTTAACTAACAAAAGCGCCTGAAAATATGCAATTCCAATTTCGGAATTTCTTTTCCGTTTGTTGAAGTGGTACTTAGCTTTATTTATGATTTTTCATGGATTCATAAAAAATATAAAAAATAAAAAAGCAATAAAATTTATGATTTTAGTAGTTTTATTACCAGAGGAGTCTAAAAATATGCAAATGTATGTAATTACTAAAAGACGTTTAGACGGTTTTAATAGCAAATTACTTCATCTTTTTTTTTTATTAACAGTATGACGACTCTCTGCCGTATGGTCAAATTACCTCATCTTTACTTCTTAAATAATTATGAATTAAAAACACAACTTCAGTGTAAGATGCAATGCCACAAATACGAATATTTCGAATGTTTGGATCCCGAAAGTATGCAATTCCAATGTTAAATTTTCATTTGCAATGCCGAAATCTCTCAAAATAAAAAAGAAACAATAAATAAAAACAAGAATAAATTAGAATATAATAAACGCAATATTGAAACTCATAATTTAACCCTTTTCTATCAGCAATTAAGAAAGAAGTAAATCGTACATCGTTTATCAAACAACACAACTAAATATTCAAGGAAACGAGAGCAACGAGAGCAAATCAACCATGTGCGCCTGATTTTAGACATGCCCCCAACCGTTATGCTCTTTCCTCACCGTTTCATTTCTCACAACACGAATCGATTCTCACACGCTCTCCCAGCTACCACAACTAACTCATTTCCCAGTAATACTCGAGGAAAACTACTCTCCGTGACTAAAAAAACACGCTTGTTCTCTCACTTAGAGGCTAGAGCAACGCGTTTTTTGGGCGCCGCCATCTCGTGTGGCCAGGCTGATGGGACGACGGTTCAGTCTGTGAGTGAAGATTGACATCCTTGGACGTGTCCGGTGTCCGGTACAGTGAGGCCCAGTGCGCAAACACAGACCGTGCCAGTGCCACTTGCTGGGGCTTCCCGTTTTTGACAGCGGGGACAGTGGAAAAGCAGCACGCCTCCATTTTGTTCCGCGGATTCGTCAAGTGTGGCGCCCAGGGAGTGTGCAGTGTGAGTGTGTGACCCTTTTGTGGGGGGGGGGAGTGCTTTTCTTTGATTCTTTGGTGCTATCCACCACGGGTAGTAAAACCGCGTTCTAAAGCCCAGCCAATCAGTCCGAACCCCCGCGAGGGTTCTGTTGGTTGGGGGTAAATCAGAGGAGGAAACTGGGAGCAAGCAGTGAGAAGTTGCAGGAAGTGGAGAGTGTATGTTTCGTGAACTTGACTCGCGTCGAACGAGGCGGTGTAGGACGTGGGAGCGTGCGTTATCAGGGCCCCGGGAGTTTATGCTGTCACCGTGCCTTGGCAGCACGGTGTGGGTGTCTGAAGCGTGCTATGTGTGTGTGTGTTGTATGTGTGTTGAAGTGTTGGTGCTTTTTTGAAAAGGATTTCCACCCCTGCCTGTGACGACTAGCCTTGCGAGCCTAGCGGCAGTAGCATCGCGTAGTAGCAGGTTGGGAAAACAATTTATTCCACCTACTCTCTCAGACATAGTAACCCGTGTGCGTCCACTGTTCCGTTTTATCGTTGCCGTTGTCCCGGCCGCCTCAAGAGAGTACGGCTTGGTGCGTTCTCCGGAGTGCTCGATGCTCGGTTTGTGTATATATACCGCAGCTATAATTTACATGCATCGATTTACCGCCTACTCGGCTACGATTCCGATTCCACCAAAGTAAGATGTCGATGTCGCTCCAAACAAACAAACAAAAAACCCGGGGAGCACAAAACAAAAACTCACTCGCAGTAAACGAATCACGTTACATAATCGGATTCTTATCAATTCCGCGTTCAAACACCTGGTCGGTCGCCGCACTCGGTTGAAGGCGTCCACAGGGAGTCGGGAAGAAGAATGTTTGCCATCCTAAAGTCGCTCATTTCCATTTCTAGACTTCTCGGAACCCGTTCTGAGTGCTTCCGACACTTGTGACCTCCCCGAAGGCCTAAAGGTCTCCGATTAGTAAGTGGTGGTGTAGGTGTTTGGTGTTTGGTGTGTGTGTTTTATGTTTTGAGTGTCTGAAGGAAGAGTATAACAGCAAACAAAACCATACCGCAAAAGTGTTCGCTCCTGGTCCACCATAGTGTAACACCATTCCACCTCTTGTAAGGATCCTAACCAGACCATGAAAAGTGTATGTAAAGTGATCCCGACCGATGACTCCTCCGAGTGTCGTTGTTCTAGGATGTTAATGAAAAAAGATGTTACTGTACGCCGAACGCAAAATTGACGGCGTAAAGGAACGTTACGCACACACAAATCGCCTACCGGCCTGGTGGTGATAATGACGATAAAATCGATCCACTCCGATGGCGAGATGAGGTTTCTGGACCAAAAGGCCCTAAGCAAGTACTTTCACGTCCGCAGGACAACAACCAGTAACGCTGATGTTATTAACTGTCCCGATGGATTTCTTCCAACTTTTCCTCTGGTTCACCCACTAACCGTGACAGTCCTGGACTGTCAAAACTGTCAAGGATGAAAAGGGACTTCAGGGCGCGTCGATGAAATGTTATCCATGAAAAAGGCAAAGGTTACTGCGACGATCTAAAACGCCTACTTCACTTGTAGCGGCTGACCGAGAACCGTGGATAAGTTGAGACATGTTCGCCGACTCTTGGAATCTCACCGGGGGCGGAACTTTTTGCCTTGTCCCAGTCCCCGGTGAGTTTCCAATAGTCGATGAACATGAGTGAGCCTCCTCTGCTATTGACCACAAAGGCTCATCATCTTTTTCAGCTGGGGACCATCATTTTACCTTGGAGCATCCGTTCCACTACCTCTTGGTATCCCCTTCGCCCCCCTTCCCAATCCCCCAGAGACAGGCACGATTAACGGGAAATTATTGTTTTCCAACGTGGCCGGTGGCGATCACGGTGTTTTTCACGACCGTCGCTACACCGCCGGCTAACAACCGATTACGTGGGAATGTATTCTATGAAAAACGCATTAAATGCCTCCAAGGAACGGAGAAGCGAACGACCGAAATGGTCATATTCATCAGCCCGAGCCCGAGTGTTTAGGATTTGTGGGATTGTTGTGAAACGTGAAGGTAGTCGACTCACTACTGGTGCGGGCGATATCGTAATAGGTTTACAATGTCATTAAGTGCCGTAAAATGGAAATAAATTTGGTCACTTTGGATGAGTTTTGCAGCTGCTTCTCCTGCCGGTTGATTGGTGTAGACCATTTAGACAGCTAAGCGTAGAAGCGTGTTCGAAGTGGCCTGATGTCCTTTTTATCGGATCGTAGCAAATGAAGCTGAAAAGCGGATGCTTCATTGCAAGGAAGTTATTATTAATGGATTATTGTGGCTCAGCTTTTGTTAGCAATAATTGGCGAAACTTAATATCTGGATTAATTTAATCGTTTATCGTTGGTTGACTCAAAACTTCAATTCATTGCATGAACTAATTAAAAAAAAATTGTGTAGAATGACACACAGATATTAAAATGCTATCAAAAGCAACATGGAAATAGCAGCAATCGGTGTACTGTGTCACCACTAAATTGCTAAAAATAGACCTTCGTGTAAAACAATGACATCGCTTTCTACTTTTTTTTTTTTTGCTATCCAAGCATCTGTTTTCACTTCAATAAATAATCAAATTGTTTATTTAATCTATTCAAGCACCGTTCAATGTTATTTTATAACCTCTTTTTTGTTGAGGTTTCGGTTCGTACACAGCGTTGGACCTGAGCCTTTGAATTGCACATCCAATCACGTTTCGTACCATACCCTCACCACTAACAGATCGACCTCGAAGCCCAAAAAACGTTCGTAAACGTAAAAATCAGAAATGCAAAAAGAAAAAAAAACTTCCACACTGAGAGCCATATTCACTGCAAGGACAAACAAATAGCATCCTCGCCCGAAACCTGGCAGGCAAAGCCAATATGTCAATATGTGTACATCCATTCGTTCGATTACGATTTCGTGCACTTTTCCCACCGGGGAGATTAAAGGCACTATGGCTTTGGGGAGCGACATCTGCAACAAAAAAAAAAAAATAATACAGACAGGCCTTCTGGTCTTTGTCCGAGATCAACGAATCGATATTATGTGTATTTGTGGTGCTGCTTTTGTGGCGCTCAGGAAAAGCGGAAGTAAGACGTAACGATGCGCGCACGTAAATGCTTGTGTATTTTTTTGTGTGAATGTGTGCGTGCGGACGGTGGAAAGTATTAAGCTTACTAAAATATTCATCTCAGTGACAGCCAATGGGTCTGGCGCTGGCTTTGCACCGTGGTTCATCTCCATATGGAAACGATCGCGCGATGTACACAACGGTTTTCCATCGAATCACAACGTAATTGATTATTTTGATAGAGATATTATGGACCATTTTTTGATCGAGTTTCTTATTTAATCGGAAATGTCACAACGGTTTTATGGTATTTTATGATGCTGCAAAATACGCAGTAACAAATTTGTTAGATTTGTAATAAGTGTTGCACCTCGACTAGCTATGCTCTCTGGCTGGATTATTGCTAACTTTAAGGTTCTTATCATTTTAAATCATGAGATAATTTATAAGAATTTTCACCAATGAATGTAAGTTAGCATCAATGCAACTGTTTATGCAGCACTATTACATTATTTAAGTAAAATTACTTTTTATTCTTATCGATATTATTATTCTCTATTTTCTTGTAAACAATTGGACAATTGGAAAACACTAAACTGCATGAGTGTTGCGTATCTTTAGGCTGATACATGTTCTGTATGGCACATAATCCAAATAGGCATAAATATTCACCAATAAAACTGTTGATTTCAGAAAAATTGTTTAAAAAAGTACATTTAAATCATAAATCCTCAAGGGAATTGCATTGCTTACTTCTTAATACTATCACTAAGAGCCGTTACTTTGCCTAGCCAGACACTGTAGCTTGAATATTGCATACCTTTAGGCTTTCTAAGAAAAGAATTAATTGACAGGATTAGTTTAGCTCTAAGTTGTTATTTATCCTGCGGAAATAGCTGACCCTAAATCATTTGAAACATTATTAAATTTTATCTAGTAAACGATTTCGGAATGTATAACCGATAGCCTACTTTCAGACCCCAGTAATTATTAGTGATAAAAACATGGTTAAAAAGGCAATAGTTTCCTAATATCCACATGGTTCTGTTCATTAAATTATCATATTTATATTTTCTTATCAACTATTGCTTACTGTGTAGAATTGCAAACATAGAATCACTTCTTTAAATCTCACTATCAACTTCCCGTCTTGACGATTGGTTGTTTGCTGAATTGCTGGAGACACATTTTCATAAATATTGAATTAATGGATAAAGAGCTTTAATAAGCTTTAATTATTTACAACACATTACACGTGTTCCTAGAAATGGGAAGAAGCACCAAATGTGATTATAATAAGCGTCTCAAAATTCCAGGAAACCTTTCAACATTGCCTCCATATGGATTCAAAACTCAATCAAGAACTGAATTCCTCTCAAAAGCACCTTTCTTTCGAGCTTTTCCGCATACACTTCCATACGCAAATTATCATTTGGAAAACTGAGAAGCAAAAAGTATACTTTCAATCAGTGCTAAAGAAAGACGTATCATACATTAACCAAAGTTTCCTCAACATATCCAAACAAAAAACCAGCCATCCCGGAACATCAGTCAGTCTAATAGCGCCCCACACATGTCCCTTTCGAAAACAAAGCCAAAAAAAAAGCACAACCTTTCATTTATTTATCTTCGGAAAACAACTCGAACCGAATTAAGGGTGGCCTCCGATCGGGGAAAAAGAAGCAAACGAAAGCAATGCTCTTGTCTTGATTGCCATCTTGTTAGCAATAAATTTACCAACACCGAGTTCCGTTTCGAGCCGGACCGATGGAAGAAAAAAAGCATGTTCCCTACGGACAGCGGCAAAGGAAGGAAAAAAAACGGAAGGGCGAAACTTTTCCCTACTGACAAACAAACTGATAAGAAGTCAACCAACCCGCTGGTGAGCGGTGAAGCCGTTAGAAGGCAGGCAAATAGTTTAGCATATAATTTTGCCTCTCGACAGTCAACCTTTCCGATGCAAGACGACACAAACTAAGTTACGCCTAATGTTGCACCACTTCCGGAAGTGAGCGGTGTTTGGCCAGCGTTTTGTCAGTGCTAGAAATGAAATCAAAAACGAAACTGCATCAGCACAACTAGGCCGGAGGACAAATTTCATTTCGTGCCCGCGAATGCAAAAAGGGCGCAGCAGAAAAGTTATGCTTAACCTTAAACCGGGAAAATGTCGGGAGCGAAATGCAAATGTAATGCGCAATGGTATAGCTAGCGAAACGGGGTTTTACTTCGTGAATGGTGAGCAGAATTGTAAAGGTGAATTATATAGAAGTCGCAGCAGCACATTGTAGTTGAGAAAGGAAAGCTTTCATGTAGTGGATATGCAGTACTTGGAACGATACTTAAGAATACAAACCGTTTAATGAAACGACCCTAAAGAAGCAGCAGAAAACGGAAGGTTTTCGTTTTGTAATGCAAATAGGTGAATACTTCTTATCAGAACCCATTCAAGATATTACTTTGGTGCAACTTTGGTCCTCCGTTAACTTCACGTAACCCTTTAATTGTTCCATCAAACAATATTGCAAACTCACAACCATAAACGGGTGAAAAAGATATCCATCTTCCTGAACGCATCGTTTTTCATTTCTACGAAAGTGGAACAGTTGGTGATACGCTCAGCTCCGATTCTATTTGCTACTGAAAGCACAGAAAATCCTCGGGAAATGGGACACTTCCCACTTTTATTTATTCCCTATTCCCGTTGCTACCGTGTACAGGCGCGCTGGAAGCATCTTAATTGCTTTCTACCCAGCAGCAGAACTTTTTGATGCTATGGATGGATCCATCACGGAAAAAGGAATGGAAACGAGTTGTGAAAAACAGTACCATTTCATTACTACGGAAATGGAGCGCAATGAGATTGCCATCATATCCACTTACACTTGACCCAATTGATCGTGTTCCCAATGCAAAACGTTGGTGCAACTTACAATCTGCTTCTTCTCCTGCTTAGTTCCTGCAGCAAGTAAATAAAGCAGAAAATGTATTTTTATGGCCATCATTATACATTAAAGAGGTAAAGCAACAGCAAACGTATCGCGCTGCCATTCCGTGCTGAATTATTCATCATTCATTTGCTCCCACTGCCAGGCTCATCTTTTTAGATCGAATATTTGTCATCCTCGGGGGAAATATGGTTCTCCCCTTTGCTTTTTTGCTTTCCATGTCCTGCACGCTCGTACCTCGGTATACACACTTAATCCGGCCTATAATTTAACCTACCCACATGCTTCAAATTCCGGGCTGTTATTTTGGAAACATCCTGAACCAAAGTCAAAATAACGCATCCTTTCCTTTGCCCTTTTCGAACTACTGTGACCGTCATTAGCGAAAGATTGAGCGGTCTTTTTCGTGTGTGTATTCGTTTGGGGGTTTGTGAGTGTGTGGACGATACGATACAAGTAGAACCATTAGTACGGCTACGGAATGCTGTTTTCGAAGGTAGTTTATGTGTGAGCTAAAGCTACAAGGTTACAACCAGAGGACAAACGAAAAAAGACTAAGAACCTCAGTTAATCCTTTTTCCGAAAGGCCTCCGCTCTCTGGTACAGCAGGAAATTATTTGTACCAGCAACAAAAAAAAGCTGGTCGATCCCCCTTAATGGAGGATGGAAGGTGGCATAATGGAATGGTGGAAAAATGAAACTGGAAAAATGTCGAGGTGGGTCAAGTATTTTTAGTGAAACCTTCGTGCCAGACACACATTTTGGCAGCCCGCAAC
>KZ061740.1:14515-140981 GCA_002091835.1 Anopheles maculatus | reverse complement strand
AAAAAAAACGGAAGGGCGAAACTTTTCCCTACTGACAAACAAACTGATAAGAAGTCAACCAACCCGCTCGTGAGCGGAGAAGCCGATAGAAGGCAGGCAAATAGTTTAGCATATAATTTTGCCTCTCGACAGTCAACCTTTTCCTTTGCAAGACGACACAAACTAAGTTACGCCTAATGTTGCACCACTTCCGGTAGTGAGCGGTGTTTGGCCAGCGTTTTGTCAGTGCTAGAAATGAAATCAGAAACGAAACTGCATCAGCACAACTAGGCCGGAGGACAAATTTCATTTCGTGCCCGCGAATGCAAAAAGGGCGCAGCAGAAAAGTTATGCTTAACCTTAAACCGGGAAAATGTCGGGAGCGAAATGCAAATGTAATGCGCAATGGTATAGCTAGCGAAACGGGGTTTTACTTCGTGAATGGTGAGCAGAATTGTAAAGGTGAATTATATAGAAGTCGCAGCAGCACATTGTAGTTGAGAAAGGAAAGCTTTCATGTAGTGGATATGCAGTACTTGGAACGAGACTTAAGAATACAAACCGTTTAATGAAACGACCCTAAAGAAGCAGCAGAAAACGGAAGGTTTTCGTTTTGTAATGCAAATAGGTGAATACTTCTTATCAGAACCCATTCAAGATATTACTTTGGTGCAATTCTTGTCCTCTGTTATCTTCACGTAGCCCTTTAATTGTTCCATCAAACAATATTGCAAACTCACAACCATAAACGGGTGAAAAAGATATCCATCTTCCTGAACGCATCGTTTTTCATTTCTACGAAAGTGGAACAGTTGGTGATACGCTCAGCTCTTATTCTATTTGCTACTGAAAGCACAAAAAATCCTCGCGAAATGGGACACTTCCCACTTTTATTTATTCCCTATTCCCGTTGCTACCGTGTACTGGCGCGCTGGAAGCATCTTAATTGCTTTCTATCCAGCAGCAGAACTTTTTGATGCTATGGATGGATCCATCACGGAAAAAGGAATGGAAACGAGTTGTGAAAAACAGTACCATTTCATTACTACGGAAATGGAGCGCAATGAGATTGCCATCATATCCACTTACACTTGACCCAATTGATCGTGTTCCCAATGCAAAACGTTGGTGCAACTTACAATCTGCTTCTTCTCCTGCTTAGTTCCTGCAGCAAGTAAATAAAGCAGAAAATGTATTTTTATGGCCATCATTATACATTAAAGAGGTAAAGCAACAGCAAACGTATCGCGCTGCCATTCCGTGCTGAATTATTCATCGTTCATTTGCTCCCACTACCAGGCTCATCTTTTTAGATCGAATATTTGTCATCCTCGGGGGAAATATGGTTCTCCCCTTTGCTTTTTTGCTTTCCATATCCTGCACGCTCGTACCTCGGTATACACACTTAATCCGGCCTATAATTTAACCTACCCACATGCTTCAAATTCCGGGCTGTTATTTTGGAAACATCCTGAACCAAAGTCAAAATAACGCATCCTTTCCTTTGCCCTTTTCGAACTACTGTGACCGTCATTAGCGAAAGATTGAGCGGTCTTTTTCGTGTGTGTATTCGTTTGGGGGTTTGTGAGTGTGTGGACGATACGATACAAGTAGAACCATTAGTACGGCTACGGAATGCTGTTTTCGAAGGTAGTTTATGTGTGAGCTAAAGCTACAAGGTTACAACCAGAGGACAAACGAAAAAAGACTAAGAACCTCAGTTAATCCTTTTTCCGAAAGGCCTCCGCTCTCTGGTACAGCAGGAAATTATTTGTACCAGCAACAAAAAAAAGCTGGTCGATCCCCCTTAATGGAGGATGGAAGGTGGCATAATGGAATGGTGGAAAAATGAAACTGGAAAAATGTCGAGGTGGGTCAAGTATTTTTAGTGAAACCTTCGTGCCAGACACACATTTTGGCAGCCCGCAACATGAACGAGAATATGCCGTGAATTCTCAGCCAACCGTACGAACTGTTGACAGTGCTGACCTTTCAACGGTTATTATTTTGAGCCTCGAGAACGCTCAAGCACACACACACACACATACACACGGGCAGCAATTGAGTTTCCATGTAATCGGTCGGTTTTTTTTCTTCCACCGTATCGTCTACATTAAGAGCGAAAAAACACTTTGCATCTATTGATTTATGCTGGCTACTGCCGATGGAAGAGGAAAATGGTTTATGAAAATGCCTGCCAAAGCACACGAAATACATTAAGCTAATTGAATGCTCAACAAAGTGCCAAGTTCTCTATCCTTTCTCTCAGTCTCTCACTCACTCGTGAAGGGCACGAAAAACTGCCGATGTTGATGCTGACTGTAAACTTTCCAGACACTTTCCAACACTCGCTGGCACCTTGCATCCGTGTGAAGAAGAGAGATAGAGAAAGCATAAGCATTCGGTGTGCCATCATAAATTTTATGTCGACCTCGAAAACATAATTGAAAGGTGGAAACAGCAACAAAACATTCGCTCCCTCCCGTTCGTTTATGTGTATGTATGTGCGAGCGTGAATGGTGGCATCATTTGTACCCCTTTTGTGTACTGGCTATTACTATCAACGGGTGGAAACAATTAACCATTCTTCAGCCCATTCGCTCTCCATACATTACAAAAGGTTTCGCGCTCTACGATCACCAGTCATGATTAGATCTAGGGCAGCGTGTGTGTGTGTGGGTGTGTGTTTGTGATTATAAATAGGTGAAGTATGACCACCGAACAACGCCACCATAAATTAACCACAAAACATTGAATAATGCACGAACGAGAAAACGGTACAGGAAGGGTACCAACTTGAAACATTCTGTTATCTGTTAACAGCAGCGAGGACATGCAGTTTTCAACGCGGCGGGAGTATTAAACAACCGAACAGCAAGCAATAATATTTTTGGTACCCATACGATGGAGACGCCCGGTGGTTTTCAGTTGCCTTCGGCGGTGGAGACGCCTGGTGGTTTACGGAGTTTTTCTGTGGTGGAGACGCCCGGTGCTTTTCGCCGTTCGTCGTGCCGCTGGAGACGGCAGCTGCTAGCTGGTGCACAAAGCACATCACTAATCCTCCGGCACGCAAGCAAACGATGCTTGTGCGAGCTCGTTCCGGTGCGATAAGCTGAGCGAATGCATTTGTTCGTAGCATGTTGCGGGATGTACCGTAGCAATATAATGCTACATTATTTGTAATGCTGCACGCTTTTTAGGGTTGCCAGTGTCCGGGAGAAGGGATAATGAATCCATAAGCCACCAGGAGTGTAAAGGTTTTGTTTTATTTTTTATGTGAGCGTGCAAAACTCTTGTACCACTACTGTGTGTGTGTGTGTGTGTGTGTGTGTGTGTGCGAAACACGGTGATGCTGCAACTGATGTGTGTGTTGTTCTAGCAGGGTGGTTAAAGCGAGCGTGGAGAAATCCTTTGAACTGTGGTGCTGTACGGACATGGTTGGATGCAAAAGTTTTGGTCGGTGTTCACTCTATATGGAATTTATTTTTTTATTACCGTTAAGAGCATCATAAGTTTTGAAAGGCTTCGCAACAAAATTGCAACAAAAAGAGTGACGTTTATACGAGAGTTAAAAAAAAAGCCGCTAGTTGAGACTTGTTAATATTTTCTGAGAATTTTTCGTTCAGTATTTATCCACACTTTTCTCGTGCAGTTTCCGCATCCCAATTAAGCAAACTAACCTCGTTGCATTAATGATGAAAAACTTTTCTAATTAGCATATCCCGTCTGCTAAAGCTGGAAGGATGAACTTCAGCTTTTTCTTTATGTAAAATAAATTGTGCATAAAGTTGTATAAAAACGATACAAATTACCAGAAAACCTTAATCAACCATCTGTATCTGGAAGTGGTCTATAAAACGGAGAAACGTAAAAAAAACGGTCAAATTGAAACGCCATTTCTCGTGGCTCATAAACGTCGTTAGCGTCAACCGTTATCAATTCCAATACCAGTCAGGTGCAGAAGGTAGAATGGACACCGGCACACTCGGCTAAATCGTAAAACGAAGCCACAATGTTAAGCATCTTGAGCGCGTACCGACTCAGAACCAACACGGATTACGATCTCAGCGAAATGGCTGCGGGCTGGTCCGAGACTTTCCGCCTTTTGCTTACCGTTTTCTAAAACCCCACGCCCATACATAACTGATTGTTCTGGTGGCTGATGCTGGTTGGATTTATTTCTCGTCCTACACACTTTCCCAATCACTGGCACAATGCGGATGCGCTGAACGGCTGACAAGTATTAGAAAAATATGATTGATTAGTTCACGACCGTGCCCAGGGCTACAGTGTGGTGGAGATTGCGTGACGCACGAGCCAAATCGGCCAAGCGGCTTTGTCGATAAATAACATAAAGTTAGCCCTGTTTTTAAATAACAATAAATCTGCAACGTGTTTCACTGCCAACACTTCCGATAACAAACGCCGGGACCACGTTACGCCGACACGGCAGGGAAAGTTTTTCCTTCCATTCGCCTGGTGGAGTCCATTAGGAACTGTTGGGAGAAGAAGCAAAAACTAAGCGCAAACAGTTTACTTACAATCGCTGGCACGTTGTTGATAGTATTTTTTTAACTCGCTATCCTTTTTTCCCCTCTTTTTCTATCACTCTATCGTTTATCAACCATCATCAGCTAAACGATTTCACTTCACGCAAAGACTGCCGCCGGCCGGATTTTTTAAAGCAAATGCTGCACAAAAACTAAACATTTCAACTACAGGCCAACGGTTAACGAGAGTAAACTCGACCCTCCCATAGTCGCACGAACACACACTCACCCACCCATCCACCTCGGAACAGAAATAGCTGGCGGAAAAAGCGAATCCTTCCCAGTGACAAACATGTGATCTCGTTAATCAAACACCGAAGAGCGGAACCGAAGCTCATCATCCGCCGGAACCAGACGCGAATCCCACCGATAGCGTTCCACCAGAAGGACGACGACGACGACGACGAGCCTGCAGTTTCGTGCCCGCTAAGCATTTTCACAGTCGATGATGTAGCGAGTACAAGCAAAACAACACACCGATAGCAGCGAAAAGAGCAGAAACATCGCGTTAGCATTATCATCGAACATCATCCCAGCGGACGGCGGGGCCAGTCACGGTGGTCGTTGTCATCGTGACCGGTAATATCGTCGAGCCCGACAGTCGATCATTTCGTTTCCCCGAGCAACGCTTAAGGTTTTTTTCTTCTGTGTGTACGTGTGTGTCACAATCATGCTGAGTGTGTGCATCGGTCGTCTAATATTGCAAACGAATCAAGGCAGCCCACGTGTGGCAAAGTGAGTCTGAGTGTGTTTTTTTTTCTTGTGTGTGTGTGTACGAGAGTGTCTATACGCGTTGTCACAGTGAAGATTCAGTCGGGAACAACAGCAAGACACGCGCGGCTGTGGCAGTGAGTGAAAAGTGAAAAATAAAATCACCCAACGAACCGAGCACAAAGTGACCAACGATGGACGACGGCACGCTAGCAACGACGGTCGGCGGCATAAATCAGGGTGCGGGTGGGGGCGGTGGAGCAGGCGGTGTGCTGCTACCCGATGCCGTCCTCGACAAGCTGTACCAGAGCTACGCGCTCAAGCAGAAGCGGGTCGCGTTTGCCTGTTATCTGATCGCCTCGATCCTGTTCGACATCTGGGCCATCGCGGTACCGCAAGGACAGAGCGTGGAAAGCATAGGTAGGTGGTTAATTTGCACCGAAGACCAGCCCACCTTCCATCCCCACACACACACACACACACACACACAGAGCGAGTCGCGAAAATACTAAACACAAGCAACGACAACACGGGCGGGGGAGCATTATTTGTCTTGCACATCAAATGAAGCTTAAGCACTACAGAAGAAATGAACTTTCAACCACGGTGCGCACTGCAATGCGGACAGCGGTGCTGTAGTGCAAACGGGGGGAAGTGAAGTTTTCTTATCACTCAAAACTTTTCCAATTATTACGCGAGCACCATTATTTGATCCGGTTTCCGGCGTGCTCATGCACACACACAACTCGATGGAAGATTTTTGCAGAAGTATAAGAAGCATTTGATTAAGCAATTGTGCCTGTAGATGAAAGAGGAGCGTTTTTTTTTTGTTGTTGTTTTGGCTTGATTTGCTTCTTCTTGTTGAACTTATTTGTCGGCTTTGAGCTTTTGTTTTGTCATTTGGAAGGCTTCCGGTTTATTGACCTATCAAATGCAGTGAAGGGATTTTTTGTTGTTGTCTTTGTTGTTGTTTAGGGGCAATGGCTTCTAATTCTATTTCATTTTGATTGTGCTGTTAAGCGATTTATGTTGTTTGTTTACGATTTATTGTTGTTCTTGTAATTTAATTCATTTATGTTTAACTGCTTATCAACAATATTTCACATATAAGTTTCCTTTCGGGCTTATGTTTGGCTGTTCTTGTTTCGTTTTTTTATGTATCATTATTATTCAATTATTTACGTTGTTTTTCTTAAATTTCCAAAGAACGGTCTAGATGTCTTCTTTTATTCGTAATTAATAGATTGTTTTACTTTATATTCTCATTTTCTTCTCTGAAGTACAGTTTTCTTTATACGTGTCGAATGGCCTGGCCGTAATTTTTAAAATTGATTTTCTAAATTTTTCAATTATGGATTGACTTCAAATCAATTTTGATTTATTATGGAAATTTTAACATTTCTTTTAATTAATTAAATTGTTATTTTGTTGTACCTATTGCATTATCAATTTTATGTGCTCGTTTATATTCTTCTTCTATTCTGTTCTATTATGCTCTTTAATTTTAATTTTAAAGTCACTTGTCTCTTTTTAATCTCTCATTCGTCATTTATTTATTATTAGAAACTATTAAATATGAATTTTACTTTCGCGTTTATTGCTTTTTATTACTATTTTAATTCACTTGTTTTGTTTCTGTATATTTTTCAATAACTGTTTATTCATTTCTTTATTTTAAATCATAGTATGACTTCATTGAAATATGTTACGAGTATTTTTGATTTAATTTATTTATATTTAACATGTTTTGCTCTTTCTGTCTGTGTGCTGCATGTAATCTTTACTCTTTACTTTGTTTTTTTTTCTGCTTAACAATCATCCCATCGTGTATATGTTTTTTTTCGTGTATAAAGGACTGATTTTCAAATCTCTTCATTTATCAATTATTTCTTGTCTACTTGGCACTTATTTAAATGCAATTGTACCGTGCGCTATACTTATTTTTGTTTCAGATTCTTACTGTTTTGAACTGTTTCATCTTTCTTTATAATATGATTTAAGCTTGTCGTACAGAAATTGAATTTATATTAGATTTGAACTATTTTTCAAATTTTTTTAGCTTGTATTTAAACTATCAATATTTTGATTAATGAACATTCAAACTGCTTGCATCAAATGCACACATCTTTATTAAAGATTTCGTTTGTCATTCTTAAGAAATTTCATCTGAACCTGAACGCATTTCATCAATTGCATTTCTATTGGTTCAATTTGTCCGTTAAGCAAAATCCAAAACGAAAAACAAAAAACACATCCCACCTACAAATCCTCCTACCAAGCAAAAACCATTTACCCGGTTTTCCTCGCGGAAAAGCACGTAATCTAATCGTAACCGTGGTCTCGTCTTTTTTTCTTCTTATCTTTACCTCTTTTTGCACCACACTGCCACTGCTGCGACACAACACCACAGTTGTTACCAGCGTGTTCCTCACCATCAACATCGTCCTGGCGATCGTGTTGCGCTTCTGTGGGCGGGGCCGGTTCCGCGGCGTCATATGGGAAATTGCACCCCATCTGGCGTGGCTGCTCGCCATTAAGCAGCTCTTCCTGCAGCTCTTTCTTAAAGGTTCGGTAACACCCAGGTAAGTGTTTTCCATTCTGTTTTTTTTTTTTTGCTCCTTTTAACTTCACTTTACTTAAACGTAATAAAAGGAGCTTTTGAAGAGCGTGGAAAGGTAGGGAAGCTTGTTTGTTAGTTGTAACCCCGTTTTTTTGGTTTGTTTGCGAGCAATTGTTTGCGTTTACGTTGGCGTTGTTTGATCCGTCTGTCCGTTTTCCAACCCCAGCGAAAAGCAGGAAATGCAGCCGACCGAACCAATCAAATCGATTCTAGCGGCGGGCTAAACGGTATCGTTAGTGGCGAGGAGTCAATCTATTCTTCGTCCATGTTTTATGACAACACGCTGCGGCAACATGCACCGTCGTAATGAACCTGTGTACATGTGTCTCTGACGTACGGGTCGGGAGAAGCGGTGCATCGCTGTCGGTGGTGGACAGAATTCCTGGCAATCGTCATTGTTGTCGCACAAATAAGATTGTGTTCCAGGGTGATACTGTGATGGGGCTGTTGCTGCCGACTTCTCCAAAGCTAACGAGAGAGCATATACACACACACACACACACGAGTGCTTCGGGCACAGGCCACAAAATCGGGTCAGCTAGTGGATTGTGGAGTGGATAAGTGGCTTAAGAAAATAACAACCCTACACTTCCAGGAAGCTCCCAGCAGGAAGTTGCTTGCCTTACAGGAATCAGTCACAAAGGCACGTGGCACACACTGGCAGACATTTTGGGCCGTAGCTTACGTTCCTGTACGTGCTATCATTACACTCGGTCCTGATGCAGCTGGCCTAGGTTGGGAAATTGAAGACCAATGGAAAATGTTATTCTATTTCCTTTTGTTCAACAGTAAATTGAGCTAGCTTTGGCTTAATTTCCTTTTCCCGACTTCACCGAAGCACACGGAATGCAACGCGAAAATTCATTAACGTTACCGTGCATCGTAATTATTTCATCGTTGTCAAACCGGAAGCTGACAGTTTCGATTATAGCAACCGATCGATTGGATAGATCAGGGACAATGTTATCAATTTACGTTTTACCAACCCCTTAGCAGTTCCCATTCATCCCCATTTGGAGCATTCGATCGAGAAGCATAAATTGCTGTCAAATCAATTTCACTCGAAAAGCTCTCATCACGCAGACACACAAAAGTCATACCACAACATGCTGTGGCATGCTGCGAGCTTCGTGTTTAGATTGCGTACGTACACTATTCCCCGTAGGCTCGAGACTCGTTGCAATGCAAGTGATGCATTCGTACGCGAAAATTAAACCCACCGATGCTCACCATCATCATCATCATCATCGGTACGAGCGCTTTCGATCGAGCAGCAAGGTAAAAAGCAAATATCAATTTTCGATTGACACAAGCTCGCACACACTCCCGTATCAGCAAAAACACATCGGTAATAGCGTTTTCCCGCATGGAAAGACATCGTGCACGGACCTGTCGATAAGAGCGGATGATTTAAAAGGATGAAAAATGTCCTTTCATCGTACGACGGTGCATCCTACCCACTTGCATCCCTGTTTATCGGTTCAACTTTTGCTGCTTTTCCTCGAATGAAAAGCGAGTCCATTAATTTTATTGACAGTGCGCTTGTAACTGTATACTCATGATCGTCATCATCATTTTGGCTGCGGGTTTGCTTGTGCAAATGGTGTTCGCAACGGTTTGTTTGTCCATTTCATCATACATACCGACCACATATACACACACACATACACTCCCAAACGCACATTCGCAACATAGTAAGTGGCCTGACACACTATTACTAGCCGGTGCTGTTTTCCTTCGCACCGTAACCGTCGCCGCGGTTCGTCAAAATAATGGAAATGAATATTCATGCCACTGCCAAAATGGAGACTCCCTAATTTAAACTTAATTATCCGACAAAATGGGGCTGGTGTGAGCGTATACCCATGCAAAAACTGTGAACAAACACGTCCCATACGTTTATGCGCGAGCGTGTGTGGGTGTGTGTGGGTAATTTTCCAGCACAGAGATATTTACTGTAGAGGTCCGTTTTTTTCGGGAAAGCCAAAAGCGTACTTGTTTGTAACGAACGCTGGTGGGAATTATGATGCCCTCTCTCGCGCTCGCAAAAAGCTTTCCGTTTATGATAATTTAGTTACAGGAAATGGTATAGAGTGTGCCGCTTCCACCATCGCCAGTAATGTGGATAATTTTTCACTACCGTGCGCACAATCCAAGCCTGACGGTGGTATGATGAATGATTTGGCTATTAGTTTTTCTTTCCTTTCGTTTTCGCACGTTAAAAATTTGGCGAGCGAAAGAAGCTGTGTGAAATGAACTGTAAAAAATGGAAATTATATCTAATTTATCTTGTAAAATGGTATGTTTGTGGAACACGAACGGAGAACGTAACAATCAAGTGCAAACGGGGATGACGATGTCAAGTTAAAGTTAGTTCAATTGTGTAACAGTCAGTAGGAGAACAAAGAATTTTCACAAATCTTGATGCTTTTAGCTTCCATTTTTCAGTGGCACATCGAGAAAAGTTTTTCATGGACTGCGAAAATCTTCAAGTAACGACGAGATTTTGTTCTACTTCCTCCGGAGTAGGGGTTACCTTACTTACCAAATACACCATTCTGTCGCCTGCTTGTTGAGGCTTTCAAACCGAACATAAAGGATGAAACGTGACACTAAGCCATATTCTAATTTCTTATCTCGAATCCCAAAGCTGGTTGCTGCAAAGTTTACTCTCCATTTTAAACTTTTCAAAGACCATTTCTAAATCATTCAATAGCATCCCTTCTCCGGCTCATCTTCGTCAATATCAACAAAAAAAAGGAGCATGAAAAAGAAAATACAAATAATCAAACTTAATGTAAAGGGCAGTCAAACCGCGTTGCTGCAACCTTCGTCCCATCCATATCATATCATACAAATTTAAGAAACCAAAGCCTCGGATGACTGCTTCTCGGCTGGTGAAATCTCCCTGGTGAGCGTACCCAACAAATCCCAAACCCAATTATTGCCTGGTGGAATTATGGCACTCCCCTCGAACCGGCCAACCGGAAGCTACGGCTTTGGGTGTTAAAAACGGAACTTCTTTCGCCCGAAAAAGTTGTGTCTTTTGCTTTAGAAATAACAGAGACCCTTTCAGCTTGTCCCGCGCATCACACAAGATGAGAAGAAAGCATCAAAACACGGCCCACCCGTTGGTAATATTTTATGACCACCCTTTTTTTTCTTTGCTTTCTTTTTCTCCCCTACTTTTCAGAGACTCACTCGGTTGGGCTGTGTTGCTTAATTTTTTAGTGTACGTGACCCTGCCAGTGCTGCTGAAGTACACCGGGATACTGCTCGGGCTCGGTTCGTTCGCCACGTACGTCAATGCCATTATCGGGCTGGCGAAGAAGGAAAACTATTTTTGGGAACAGGTAAGCGTACTGTTGTGGAGCTGTACTTTAAAAATAGCTAGTTTCGTTGTACAACCTATTAAAGCGTCTGCTATATTTGTTCGATTTCTTCTGCTATCTTTCCAGCAAGTGGCCAACGTACTTCTGCTGATTGCTGCCACTCTGATTGGGCTGCTGTGCTACTTCTTGGCGGAAGCGAAACAACGGCGAGCCTTTCTCGAGGCAAAGCAAGGCCTCGAGGTGAAGATGCTGATCGAGGAGCAGTCAGCCGAGCAGGTCAGTAGCGGCAGCCCCTTCTTGCGCTTTTGTGTGCCGTGAGTAGATGTGTTTCGGGAGTTTCAACTTCAGCCCCCGGCGGGGCTCGGGAGGTTTTAAAATAAATCAATCATAAGCTAACCAACGTTCTGAGGCTTGATTTACGACTCCGGGAGGTTTCAGTCACATTTGTTTTGCCAGCACTCCTGTTTCTCCCGTAAAGGCTAAGTTTGAAAGGGAAAACAGATGCCGTATGGCCGAATTTGGCAACATGCAAGTAGCAATAAATCAACCCCAGCCAACCCCAGCACGAGGGAAGAACCTCAACACACGAAACGGGTTGTGTTAGGGTAGGACCTTTCTTCCCTTACAATGCTCGACGTGCGTGTGTGATTGTGTATGTATGCATACTTTTGAACAGAAACAATAGACGGGCGTATAGATGCTAAGCAGAGAGCAACAGCTGAGGATAGGTCGGTCGGAAAGCTTTATAAAACCAAATCGATCAATGCCTAGTCGTCAGTAATCGGCATGGGAATCGGCTACAATCTATTATTCTTTTCCGTACGCCATGGAGATGTTGAGAGTTGGTTTGATTTAAAGATGCGATTGATTTAAATGATCTACATTTGGTTGATTTTTGTGTCTGTAGTCCAGCCTTTTTAATGGTGTGTTAGCTTAAAGAATTCTGATTTTAACTTATTTTAGAATTATATGTAAATTTGATTGTTCTATAAATTTTAAATACGTTTTAATTGAATACGTATTTATGCTATAGTTGACTTATTATCTTTTTGACAATTTTTGACAATAGATGTCTAATAATTTTTAACTAAATATTCATCACAAAATGAGAGTTTGAGCTAGAAATAGTTTTAAAGCGTGAGTATAACGTAAATTAAAAAATAAAACTTTACACTTTACATAACATTAAAACACGATTGTTTTGCCATACTTAATCAAATTAAAATTGAGCCAAAAATTATTTCTATCTTGTAAACGATACACATTTAAAGTTTCATTGCTTATCTATGGGAAAAATATTATCCTCCGTTGCTTCTCGCATGTTTTGTTTAAGACTAACCGTCTCTTGTCAAGCTGAAGCTATACTCACCTGTCGGCTGTTGAAGCTTAAATTAAGTGATTATTAACCTGCTGACACATTCCGCAATGAGTTCGTACGTCGTGTTTTCAGAGCATCAAACAACACATTTGTCAACACGTCAATTAGCGTGCGTTACCGTGGAAGCTTTTTAATTATTTTTCACCTTTGCAGTAGTCAGGTTTAAACTCACCCAATCTTAGCTCTTCTATACCTTCAGGCTTGCTGTAAAGAACATTTTGCTCTACCACTTTCGTCACAAGTTCGTAAAAATACTTACCAATTTCTAACCGATTTTCTCGGCTCTATTTCCGGAGAAAACAACAAACGCATCGCAACGTTCCACCGTTCACGATCGTCAAGGTCGGGCTCGTTGTACGCCCATTAACCGGACACTTTGTGTGCCAGACATCGTAAAAATACTCACCACACCCATACCCGCTACTACGTACAGGGCGTCCCGTCTGTACCGGACGTCGGTAAATAGTCAACACTTTTTGCTGCAGTTAGCCGAATTGAAAATACGTATCGGCGATTCATTGGCGACAGTTTTGGTTCTTTTTTTGGCGGAGAAGCGCAAAGGATTGATGGTGACGGCCAAACCGGACAGACGAGCGTTGACGATACTGTTGCTGTGTTTGGCATCGGCATTTGCTTTGAAATTGTTTGTTGCAGTCGGTGTGGGGGGTTCGCACATTCATCAGTTGCCGACGATGCGATGGTCGTAAAACAAAAGTTGGCCCGTTTCGCTTCGGTCTGCCAGCGTTCTTTTGGAAGAAAGTTGTATCGTCTGGGTGTAGGGCACTTTCAAAGTAGTTTACTTTAGCGGTACTTAACCCGTCGTCAGCGTCCCGGACTGTTCGGAGAATGGACTCAATCTAATTGAATTGATTTCAATGTACGAGTCGGGAATATGCGGCACAGAGAACGGAGCAGAACAACAAAAGAAGCTTAAATGGAAATGCAGAAACAAATTGCAAGTAAAAATGCAGATTACTTTCGACCGGTTTCAGGCGAAATTGAAGAAGAAAAAAATACCCGAACGAACGGACACACAAGATTGTAGTTAACGAACGTCCGAACGAAATCTAATCAAATTTTCCCATTTTCTCCCGCTAACCCGTTTCTTTCCAGGAGCGTCTGCTGCTGTCGGTGCTGCCCGAGCATGTTGCGGTCAAGATGCGGCAGGATCTCGGTTCCACCAACTCGGAGCAGTTCAAGAAAATCTACATGAGCCGCCATGAAAATGTCAGGTAAGCGGCTTGCACGTGTATTGCGTGTGTAATCGTCCCATCCGGGACCAATCCAAAACAATCCGTGTGGAACGATAAACGCACCGAGCATATTTATCCATACACACACATGCACACCGTTTCACGTCTGGTGGTTTCTGGTTTCGATGAAAAAGGAAAAAAAAACCAGAGACTGTTTCGTTTTTGACGAAGCACCATCACGACAAGGGAAAACTGTTTACCCGAGGTTTGGAAGTCGATTGCGTCACCTCACGCCATCTCCGAGGCGCAAAAAAATGGAAAAAGGAAATACAAAATGGAGAGAAATAATTCAACTCCCACCACAATAAAGAAACACACTGAGTTGAGGTAGGTTTGCATCTCCACCCCCGCCCCAACGAAACAGGGCGCGTGCGAGAGCTCAGTAAAATCTTCGACCCGAGAAAAATTCAACACGAAAATAAACATACCCCAAAACGGTTCGGGGGCCAGCCCCAACGCTCCGGGGAGTGGCCGGAAAATCGAAGTACAAATCATAATAATGAAACATAAGCAAATAAACATGGCGGCGCGTTTTGACAAGCGATCGTCAAACAGCAGGTCCTGCGAGGGGTGCGATGCTGTAAAAGCTGAGATTGAAGATGGCAAAAGCTACACGAGCTCCTGTGTGTCCTCCTGTGTGGCAGGACTTGATAACAGACGGCAGCAGTAGTGATGTTTTTGTTGCTGCACTGAAAAACCTCAAGCTCTGTTGAATCTTCAACTTAACGCGTATGGGGTGTGGAGAGAGAGAGAGATAAAGGGAGAGAGAAGAAAAATCATCAGGACCCCCCCGCCAGGCTTCGTGAACATTGACAGTAAGGAGGTCGGCATTTCGCTTTACAAAACTCCACTCCAACAAATTACGTCATTTGCGCTGGTTGATTTTAATTTTAATCGAAATTCTTACGCACAATCGAGCCGACCTTCAGCCCGAACTTACGCAACGGCAAATGGGATTTTGTTTCAGTTTCAAATATCAAGCCGTTAACTAGATTTCTTACACCCCGCGACCCCGTTCGCATGAAGTGGTTTTCAACCGACTCCGTAACGCTTTAGCATCCTTCCGAGGAAAATCAATCAAAGCTCAAGCTCGCCAACCCCGGGGGCCGAGGTGTGCGATTATTTGCAACCGGAGTGTGGAAAAAGGATTACAGCCGATGGTGAAGCCGGTTTTCGGTATCGTCTTCAAGCTGGTTATCGTTACCGATTTCGATTACTTTCAAGTGGAAGATATAATCCTTCCTGTGGGGAGTTGGTGTGAGCGAAAAGAGGATTTTATTTTGGTAGAAATGGTATTGTAATTTGACTGTTTCTTGGAAAAAAATGGATGAAAGCATTGAAAAAAGGACTTTTTTATGGTGAATATTGCATAATTTTAGGCGTAGTGAATAGCATATTGCATACATTTGGGGTAATTTTTATATCAAGAGTGTCTTAGTTGACTATAAATCAGTTTTTTGACTTTATGTTGTACACAATCTGATCTTTAAAACGAAGCCTAGTCAGGTTGGGACATATAAGTAAAGGGCGCTACAGAGCGCACCAACGCCATCAGAGTTTACCTCTGCCGAAGTTTACCTCTATTCTTAATAAATATTAAGGTAAAATTCTGCCATTCTGGTTTGCTTGACCCGTTTACGCGTAATTGGATAGTCTGGCCGGATGTAGGTTGGCGTCGCTAATGCTTCTGCTAAAATATGTCCGTAAAATCAATTAGCAGTACGGCCAGGCCGTTCTATATGAATAAAAAAAATCAATTAGTAATTAAAAATATATGTCACACACACAATATAATTACAAAAATATAATCACACACAGCAAAACAAAAGTTTTTTAAGGAAAAAAACCCATAATCAACAATTTTTTCAATTAAGTTTGAGTTAGATACGAGCCGTTAGCTTAGTTACAGTTCCAGCGTCAGCACTAACAGTATCTGAGCTTGGGGACGGTTTTCCCCATGATGATTTCATATTACAAGATGAAGCTAACATTACTTACGTCTTTCAACATCAACACACGAACAAAAACTCCCTCATATATCTCAAATATAGCAACTACGATGACAATAGATCTTAAACATACGTCATCGGAGTGTTACTGAATATTGTCATCGTTCCAATACTCCTAAAAGTATACAATTTGTGATGTGTAAAGGTTGGCATATCTCCCATTCAAGCTAAAGTGATGGGCGTTATTAAGTTGACAATGAAGTGTTCACCCTTGAAGTTTGGAGCGTCTGAAAGCTATTAAAAGCATTCGAACTAATTGATTGATTTACCACCCAAAAAACTACCCTGATTAAACAATGTTTCCATTTATTAACGAAACTTTCACAACGCAACGCCTACAGGTATGCAATTTGTATAGCAAATTTACACAGCAAAAGAGCAAATATCATCCTGATGCTCGCATGTAAAACATATTTGCAGACAGGGTGTGGCATGAGTGAAGTAAATCGACACATCGTCAATAGTTCGTGACTTATTGGCTTGTGGTTGTGGGTTGAGTGTGTGAGTGTGTGTACCGATCGATCTAAATGCTTCGTAAAGTTCATCGTGCCTAATTGGATGCCCTCATGTCATGTGTTTGAAGCACAATTTAAATATGACAATTTTGCTAGCCTTCACCCCAATTTGTCTCAGCTGTCGTGTGTGTGTCTTTTCTCAACCATTTTACTATTAAACTAGGGAAGCTTCATCAGGCTGCCGCTTCTACCAAGTAAGAAATAATTTAATTACAACCCATACGGGAAGCGATGTCTGTGAGCAATAGCACAACTCGCAACCATCCCCATACGAAAGCCCCGAATCGTGTAATCATTAGGTGCTGGGAAAGTTTTGGACCTTTTTCCCCGATCGGTACGGTATGGTGCCCAACTTAATTGAAGAAATGCTTAAACACGAAAAAGCTCCTTCGATGTGTGTGTGTGCATTTGTATGAGAGAGATAGACAGAGAGAGATAGAGAGCGAAAGAGATAAAACAAAGGACGCTTTTTCACCAAAGCTTTCCAAGCGTTGAAATCCAGCACCAAGCCAACACAAATGACGATGCCTTTGCTATGAGGCGGATGTTGTCACTGTTTGCTTTCGGGACGGCCAATTTAGCGGGGACCAAGGGTGAAGCTCGGAACACACGCACACACGACATCTGGAACCCGGGCAAAACGAAACAGGAAACACACGCCGATGTGCACCTTCGCACACGCGACAGCAGCGCTGCTTGTCCCATTGTTTGTTTAATAAGTTATGAAGAACCACACACCACAGCATCCAGCCAGCCGCGGCCAGACCTTTTTGTCAAGTGAAAAACACTTTTCCGACCGAGTGCGCTTCATCGTGTTTCCTCTCCTTTTTTGACGTGCTCGCGTCTGCAAGTGACTGTGAAAGTAAAAGAAACAAAACGAAAAACGCAAAATCGGTTGCCTTCTTTTACTTTAACAAACGGCGTATAGCATACCTTCAGGCGGATAACCGTGCCTGGTGCGAAACCGACCATCCGTGCCATGTGTACACCACAGCCGGTGTCAGAGTACGCGAAGATCATCTCTTCCAGGTATTTTCCCTTTTGCGATTTTAAGGAGACGACGGTAAACCGACACACACCCAACTTGAAGCTGCATGAGGTGAAGTTTTGTGTCGGAAAATTAAATTATCCTTCTTTGCCACAGCGGGAAAATTTCGTGCATTTCTTTCACTACCCTCTCCCCATCACAGGTGGTAGTAGTAGTTGGCGAGTGATTCCGGGAAGGAATAAAAATTGCTGACACCCAAGCCCTGATGGTGAGCTCGCTGGTGTCCCACGCGTACTGCCACGTGTCTGGCGGGCAATTTGTCTCTCGGAGCGCAGGAAAACGGTGGAAAATCTTGGAAGCTTATTTTCATCTTTCGTTTTGGTCCAGATTGGCTTACTCATTTTTCCAGTTTTGATTGTTGAGGGCGATTTAGATGACGAATGAGGCAAATATCCTTCCCGGCTCCATGGTGAACGGTTAATGGTTGGGTGTGCTAAATTTGGCTGCCGCTTTCTTTGAAATGAAAATTGCTTGGCACCGGGAACTGTACTCATTTATAATAGCGCAAAGTGTGTTCCTTGTAATTTACTCTAAGGAATAAATATGTAAGAGAAGAGCATGTTTTTAGAGTTTAAAACAAACTCAACCACCGTGTCACGTTCCATTGAACGCCCATCTTTCAGCAACACCGAACCGAACGGAGCAGCAACATTCAAGCTCGAAAGTAGCAAAAGTTAACTTTGCACTTTGTGCTGCTAGAACTCACTGCTCGGCGTGCAGTGCAATATACGCAAAAGGATACGAAGCCGCAAGATAACTACAGGCGCGGTTTTTGGGCCACATGTATCGTACCGTCGGCTAGTGAGCGTTGCATGCGTACGGTTCTGTTTCGCCTTAAGCGTAATACCACGGTATGAATATCTGGAAAAACCGCAAGCCTCAGCAGTAGAGCTGTACCACCGATGGTGCATTCACACCGAAGCCAATACTATTTCCCATGCCTGTAGGGCCGTACGCCATAAGGCCATGGCCCCAAAAAGCGAGCATCACAATGTGGGTACGAAGCTAGCAACGACAGGATCAGTTCTACCATTTTGCAGGCACGTCAATAGTTTGCCCCTCCGCAAAACCTGGTGGTGCGTGGTGGGTGTACCTGTAGGTGACACGATGCTCCCAGCACGCTGGTAGTTCCGATAATTTTTCCAATAATCCTCTTACGTACAGTACGTACGATCGCTGGCAGCATGAGATAACGGAGCGCAGGTTCGGGCGATGCTGGAGAGGTTTTTTGATGCAAAGGGTGCAACTAAGCTGTAGCAAGACCACTACTACTGATTGGGTGCCATAGAGAAGATCAATTTTTGCGTACGCGATAGTTCCACTAATAATTGTCGATGTTTTTTCTCTGGCGTTGATACTGATAAGCAAGCTAATTGAATAAAATAAATGATCGAAAAAGTAATTGAATTTACACAGCCGAGCTTGAATTAAAATTTAAAATAAGTTTAACGAGGTTTTAATAATGAATTTCCTATTATTATTTTTTTTTTGTCATATAGAACTTTGCTTTTTGACTTGTTTTTTACCCGTAGCAGAATAGTTAGTCCTGCGTACGGGGAGGCGGTCCGCCGGGATTCGAAACCCGGTCCTGCCGTGTGAAGACCGGCGCCGCTATCGCATCTACCACTGGGCCGCCCCAATTTCCTATTATTTCACATTTATTGAATTAATCAAACCAAAATAATTAGCTCATTACAGCAAAAGAATTTTAATGAATAATAGCTTATGCGCAGATTGCATACTATTTGTCAAGTTTACACCGTTACAGTGCATATTAACATATTAACATATCGAAAGCATATACAAAATGCATAGCTGCATAGCATAGCACATTCCACCATCGGAAATATTTATAAACCATATTTATTAGACAGGTTGCATACATTTAGGCAACATCACCGCCTGTGCTAATGTATATTTTACATTATAATATGTTTCGTATGAAACAGTTTATGTAGTGCGACATATGATTTACTTTCTGTTAAACTAAAGGTACCTGTAATATAAGTTAGCAACACTGACTTAGTCCAATGAGAAAAATACATTTGAAAACTCTTGTATCACCGTCCAAGGCTTTTGACCCGTTTGCAGCTAGCAAGCCTGAAAGTATGCAATTTGCAGGCTCATTTTTAAAATGTGTAAATTGTATTCACATTTTATTTCAACAATCACCTCTCATTTCATAAATTTATATAACAAATTCAAATTAATAAGATTGGCAGTATAATTTGTATACTTTTCCTTGTTTTAGAAAACGCTGAAACACATATTTATATTATGCGTTCTTTCACTTCAGATTTGATGTAACTACAAGCAACAAGATCATAACAAGCAACGTTTATCACATGAATTTTACTAAAATATAGTATATTGCTTAAAGTAGTGTGTTACAAAAAATAGTTCACTTTTAGAAATTTCAAACAGAGTATAATTAGTCTAAAAGTCTGTGATTAAAAAGGGTCAAGCGTAAATTATTACTATATAATCCGGAAACCCTAGATTTGAGCCTTCCTTAACTCATGGTAAATCCTCCGTAAAAACTCTTTTTAATCGAAGTAACAACCTCTTCCTTCCTGAATCATGCCTTACACAATCAAATACCAGCTGAACCAACTTTGTCCGAATGATTGACATGGGACCAACTTCGGTGATAAACTATAAATAATTCGCAAATCTCTTTTCTACATTCCACAAACACCCCAACTCATGCGCATAAACTGGATGGATAAATGTCCGCCTCCTATGTTCCAAAGGATCGCTGAACAAAAACAAAACCCAAGCAATAAAAATTAAATCGCTCGAAATTCCTTTCACCCATCGCGTCCAGACCCAGTGCGAAAAGTTCGTCATAACACTCTTTTACACTTTGGCCATTCTCATTACACTGCCCCTTGCGTATAATAATCCAACCACCTGAGCAAACACGCTGGGTCTGTACCCGAAAATGATGATTGTTTGTTCATCATAATGCCAAGGGTGAAGCATGTTTTGCCACGGTAACCATTCTCCGGTTTCTGGTTTATTTATTTGCCAAATCTCCACACCAAAACATTCCCGGCACAACACACAGCCATCGCAAACGGGTTTTGGTGGGGGGGCCCAAAACAAACGGTCGTTAGCAAATTAGTGTCGGCTCGCTACACTTTCTTCCGTTTGCATTCGCAATGCCGTGGGTTTGCCGTTCGCCGTCGATTTTAACTAGCACGTATGAATGTGTTTGAATGTCGTGCGGTATGATTTAGTCCAGCGTACTCCAGTGTGCACGCCTTTAGCGGTTTGGCCCCGGCGGGAGATTCGAATATTATAGCAGGCAGATTAAATTTAGCACAGCGTGAGTGCGTGGGTACTGCGTGCCAATCGATCATCGGGTCATGATAGTTTGGCGCTCGATTGTGAAATGATCGATGGCTGAGAGTGAAGACACGTGTTACACAGACAGCAACACGGCATATCTATAAACATACTGGGTATATTTAAATTGAAACAAAATATCGCCCGAAACGTACCACTGGCATAGTATTTCAATGTCTCTTATTAACCACCACAAAAAAGAGAAAATGTCACTGAAGATAGTTTGCCACCGGAGGCTGTGTGGAAAATCATTCGCTCCACATGATCATGATGATGATGAGTGTTTCTTTTTGCTTTTTCCTTTCCCTTCCAATTTCAGCATCCTGTATGCAGATATCGTCGGCTTCACGGCCATCTCGTCCACCTATTCGGCACAGGATCTGGTGAAGATACTGAACGAACTCTTTGCCCGCTTCGACCGGCTCGCCGAGGTAAGTATCCGGCATCGTCCCTTCTCTTGCTACCACCCGGAAACGCTTCCTGTCTATCCGCTGAGCGTCCTCCAGTGTCCGTTGTTCTGTGTCTGGGCTAAAGCATAAATTAAATTTCGCAGACATCGTGACACATGGGCGTTTTGTTTGCACCGGACAGACGGGGACGGACTGCATACACGTTCTCGATCTGATATGTATGTCACACGTACGCCAACGGAAAGACACCGAAACGTACGAGTATAAAGGCATAATATAAACCAACCAACCCCGGTACAAAGCACCATTACCAGAGCAGGCGACCCTTTCGTTTCGCAGCTTCTCTATCGCTTCCATCAGTTTCACCGTTTTTCTGCTTCCTGAAGCAACCTGTATCACGCGGCACAGTGGACTGTTTTGTACAAAACTGCGGGATAAAACATTTCGTTTTGTTCTTCAGGATGATGGTTTGATGCAAAATCGTCGGTTCTATTTATAGTTGTTAAATGGAGTAGTTGTAAAGGATGCCTGATAGTAGTAGAATTCATAACAGACAGTACAGTCTGTAGTATAACTATACGACGTCTAGTATGGTAGTAAATGGTCGACATGACCTTGTTAAACTATCTAGTGAAGATTTGATGCTGCAGCTACCTTGTAAAAGACTGGTCTTGGTACCAAAATGCCACCAGATCACTGCTGCCTACTTTAAAGACTTTATGATGTATCGTATCCATGTTTGGAGAAAAATGGAACATTTATTTACATCAACAAGTATTCAATTTAATTCATCAGCCCATCAGCACATTTTCCGACATTATCAGAACAACTTGCAATTAGTTTAGCACGCCGTTATACTCGGCACTTGCATATACTTTCAAATTATTTCGGTCAGTATCTGTATGCTGATAAGGACACTTCGATGTCTTACTTCTTTTAATGATATTGTTAAAGTAAACCCATTTTTACATTTTCCAAGCTTAGCTTTTAAACTACAGAAACATTCCCTTCAATACGAAGGCATGAATTTAATACCCAATGCCCAATGTGCATGCAGAAAACGCAGACTCCCGAGTCCGGAAGTATATAGAAAAAACATTACGCTCCATTCGTCTTTTTTCACCATTTTCTCTCTCACACACCCAAGTGCAGTCGGTGAAAAGTTTTCCCTTTTTTTTCCTTCTCCCATTCCCTTGATGCCCGAGTATTAAGCACAAGCAGTGGATTGGAACTAGTTAGACAAGTAGACTTTTATGAGGACTTTGACGAACTTTGCACGCCTGAGCCCGGTTTCTCTCACACGTCGCGTTTCATCGCAACATCGTCTGTACATTTTTTTTCTTCCCCCTTTCTGTTTTCTTCACAGAAATATCAACAGCTGAGGATAAAAATTCTTGGCGATTGTTACTACTGCATCAGTGGAGCCCCCGTCGAGCGGCCGGATCATGCCGTCCTGTGTGTGCACATGGGCCTGTCCATGGTGAAAGCGATCAAGTACGTACCCAATCAGCCCGCTTTCGTGGAACGCTTCTTATTGAATATTGTGCACGCGAATTTCCCATCCCCTTAGGTACGTCCAGCAGAAGACAAACTCACCGGTGGATATGCGCGTCGGCATACACACCGGAGCAGTGCTGGCGGGTATTCTGGGCCAACGGCAGTGGCAGTTCGACGTTTACTCGAAGGATGTGGAGCTGGCGAACAAGATGGAGTCGTCCGGAAAGGCTGGGTAAGTGGAAGGGAAAAGCGAGGAAGAAAAAAGGGGATCCACCCACTTTTTTTTTTTGTTTGGTAGGACCTGGTGAGTGTGAGAGCTAAGGAGTGGATATTTGAAGAAAAGCCTTGGAAAAATCTACATAATCGTACCCCCGGAACGAATCGTAAATCGTTCCAAGATCGATTGGCTCCATGAAAAATTACTTCATGGAAACCTTTCTGCCAGCTCCACCCAAAATGGAAAGCAAAAATAGGATCCGCTGTGAACGTTAAAGTGCAAATCTTCTGCAAAGATCAATCCACTTTAAAAGATGTTAAAAGTGTGGGGAAAAAAACGATATGTTAAACAGAGAGAGAGAGTGAGAGAGAGAAAAAGTTCAAATGCTATTTCAACACTTTTCAACTCAGTTTTTTTGGTTACTTTCTTTTTCGCTCATTTTCATTTCCTATTGAAACCAAACTAAACTTCTTATCTTAATCAGTAGACGGTTATTTTTATGTATATGAGTGTGTTCAGCTTCGCCGTTAAAAAAAACATCCTTAATGTTTGCAAATACTTACTTGCCTCTTTCACGAATACGCTTCGTTTTCGCATTCGTCTTTCTTCCTTCCTCCCTTTTAAGGTCCAAAGACCAAATTTGCTATTTCATTTTCACGTGTTTGCTTTCTTTCTCTGTCTAAACTTCCCTTGCTTTAGTTTACGATCGTAATATAACATCCAAATAGCTTTAGAAAAGCGAGAAAAAAGAAAAACTGACACAAGCTGTAAAAAAAATCCCCATAGAGCGTGATTTGCCGTGTCGATAAAGCTCCGTTCGCGCCAAGTGAAAAGGAAATAATTCCAAATGAAAACTCATCATACCATAGAGCCATTTGCGGATTTTTTGCTTCTACTCAACTTTTTTTCCCATCTCCTTTCTATTGCAGCCGTGTCCATCTGTCGGAGAAAACGCTCGGCTTCCTAAATGGCGAGTTCGAAGTTGAGCCGGCCTTCGGGGAAAAGCGTGAGGAGGCGCTGCGAATAGCGGGCCTTAAGACGTATTTCATTACGAAGGTGCTTAAACCGGTAAGAAATTATTATCATACGTACGGGGCTGGGTAAAAACTTTCGCCCCACAACACCAGCGGCCATTTCGTTCGTGCGTGTCCATAAATATGCTCACGGTGTGGTAGGGCATCATCACGGTCGAGCTGAAATCTAATCACCGTAAGCACGCATGAAGTTGGTACCGATTTATCACATCTCTCCTCTTGGATGTAGGCTCTTAAAACTGCTACTGCTAACTTTTCGGCTCAACCTAACGCAACATCAAATCATCCTTCAATGAAAAAGCAAAAGCGAAAGATAGAAATCTTCCTTGCAAGAAAAAAAAGTACATTCCTTGGGAAGCTGCCGATGGGCTGTAAAATACGGTTTGCTTCCTTGCCGTTTACGCTACGCCCGTCCCAGGGCTTGAAGTGTGCCCATTATCGCAGCACTGGCAATGCTGTTAGTGGAATTTGATTTCACATTTTCATTCAACCATCAATTGATTCGATAATGCTTTCGACACGATCCCGATGCTCCCGATGCGCGCACACAAACACAACAAATTGAAGAGGAATGCATGGTTTTGATGGAGTGCTGAGGCTACGGAGCTTTAGCAGACCAAGTTTTTTCTTTCACGCCTGTACATCAGCAAGACAAGGCTAAACGAAAGCAACACAGCCAAACAGCTCCCAAAGGCTCGTCTCGCTGGATTTATCGAAACTGGTGTGAATTGGAAATTTCGTTCTGCCGTACTCGAACGCTAGAGCTTCAATTCGAACTGTCTCAAGTGTCAACATGGTCGACTCCATCTTTTGGCTCATTTAAAGCAATCCAGCCACCCAGCCAGCAAATGTCAAACGATACGTCCTGTTTTCTTTGGAAAACTCATCCAACCATAACGTACGAATCCAGTGGACAAATTTTAGAGCTTGTCCTGAGCTATTCCGGAATGATGGCTTAACTTGGACGTCAAATCACAACCCCCAAACAAAAGGTTAGCCATGCCTGCGTTTCGCATTGAGTTGTTTCTTTTGCAATCCGGACTGTGCGGTTAAGGACACTTGCGGGCAACTTGTCTGGACTTGGGCCAGGCCAGGCGGGGGAGGGCACATTTATTGTCCGCTTGACCGTCCCAAATCACCGACGTTGACACAGGCCCACCGAGACGACCTTAAACGACGACGACAGGCTTAACGACGTAAGCGGGCGAGTGTATGTGTCCCGGGAGACAGTCCTGACGTTCAGTCCATTAGTTCTCATCGAGAGCGTTTGGTCTTGAACGCTGGAAGTGCCACACAGTTCATGATTAATGCAATTACGTACCAAGAAAAGCATCGTCACCGTTGTCGTTGTTTGTTGGTATGGAACGGTTTTACAAAGTCATCTTACTGCTACCAAGGTCAGGAAGTGCTGTTTCCTTCGAAGGACAGTGCAGGAAATACGGTGTGCCGGATTTATTCATACCGGGCCTGATAGTTTGGTAAACGGAGATAAATAAACGATATCTGGCTATGCAATTCCAAATGGGCGTTATTATACAATTTGCATAACTTTAGGCGTGTTCAGTTTCCGATTCCGTCGCCATTAGAATATGCAATTCTCATGTCAAACCTCGCTCAATTAGTATATATGTGTATCGATGTTGTTCAGAGATCGTTGTAAGCTAATATTACTACAAAGTTTAGGCAAACCATTGCAATTTCAAAATTTGAACAGTGATTATACTTTTATCAAGAATTTGTCTTGAAGTATAAGTAAATTTTAATGGTAATATTCCTCAAATTAGCTACAGACAATTTGCGTTAATAAGCGAATCCAAGTAATCATGAGTTTTGAATAAACCTAAAATTATTGATTATTCTTGATAAATGATATTTCAATAATACATATGTCAACTTAATGGAAGTTGCAACGTGTATGATATATTAAACCATTCCCAACAATTTCCTTTTCGAAAAGCGTTGACAGAAAGTAGTTATGACGAATTTGCCTTACGATATGCAGTCATAATGAAGATTTAATTGAACATCCGCAAGCGTTTGTTTCTTGAACCAGCCTATAATTATATTCTGAATAATTTGCCTTAAGTTCTGCAATTCTCACGACATTTGAATCTACTTAAATGCTTGATTAATTCCACTGAACTAGCTGTTAACGAGAAATTAGTCAACATTTAATACAAGAACCAGTGCTAAATCTCATTTCACGTTGCGCAAAGCATCATCTCACCCACTGATTCCGTCCATAAAATCGGGCCGTTCCGTTTATTCACAAGAAATTTAATAAATCCCTCTGTCTCATAATTTTGAACCGCTGCGCATCGCTTTGGGATCGGCCCATAAAACAAAGAACTGTCCAATAAATATGATGCTTCGCTCATTTCCCTTTTTCTGTCAGTCAATCTTTACCCGAAAATGATGCTGACGGCTATTGTTCTTATTTGTGTGTTCCCATTCTCCACGCTCCACCATTTCGGGGCTTAGTTCTGCCCATCGGAGCACAAAAATGGTTCGGCCGATCCGAAGGATGTGGTCATCGAGGCGGACGGTCCGTCGGAGATCTTGCGCGAGGAGGACGACCCGAAGGTAAGCCTGCCGAATAGCGAATCGTTGGGCAATTAATTTTCATTGCAGGTTCCCATGGATTGCCGCCCTCCGAGCTTTCTGGGTTTCGAGTGGCCTGAACTCTTGAACGTGAGACCACCCCCCTTGCACTCGTTGGTTATTGGAACAGGCGTTATCTTCCACGAACGGTTACAATCGCGTGCGTTCGATGTTTCCCGGATCGCGTACTGCAACGTGTCGTTTCGTTGGCGTATTTTAGGCCAAACGTAGGGCTCCCGAGCTGCCGGAGGTATTAATTCTGTCGGTTTCGTTGTTCGCATCCTTAGGGCGCCAGCGAAGCGAACGGTGTTGGTGACGAACCATCAACACCGGGCACGGACGACAAAACGGAAGCGCTGGAGGACGAGCAGGCGGCCGAGGACTACAAGATGCGCCTTCGCAAAGAGCTCGTCAGCCGGGACGGGCACAGCGAAATCAGCAAGGATACAACCGTTTTCCTCACGTTCAACGACAAGACGCACGAGACGGCCTACAACGAGTACCGGGAGCCGCACAGTGCGGTACCACTGCTGGCCGCCCTGCTGGTGCAGCTCGTCGCCATCCTGTACGCTCTGCTGGTTCTTCCAAGGTACGTTGCCGGAACACGAATTGACTTATTTGTCGCGCTTTTCCTCGTTGGTTGTTGTCGTTTTTTTCTCCTCTTCTTGCTGGAGCGCCTTTAATTAGCTGCGGAACCGGCATTTCCGGCCCATACCCGGGCTGTTTTTCTCGAAAGCGACGACTATTTTTACGACTTTTGTGACTGTACTTTTCATCTTGTTTTTCTCTGTTTCGTTTTTTGCAGGACGGCGGTGCACTTTGAAATTGTGATACCGCCGCTAGTGATTATTTTCGTGATGGTGTTCATCTCCGTCGCGGAAAGTCTAACCGGGGTAAGTATCTGGTCTGTGGTTTTGTGTCGCTAATAGGTGAGAAATTGAATGAATGCAAAAGCTTAATTGATGTTGGGGTGCAAATGAATTCTTGCAAATTAAACATCTTGCCGTAAATAGTAGAAAGCGCCTAAATTGCTGCAATTGAAACGAAAAATGATTTTCTGGTCAGAAGTTTACTCCAAAACTAAGCAAGCATTGACATGAAATGTAAATGAACAAGTAAAAGAGAGTCTCTGAAGAAGCAAAAATCTGGAGCAAACTAAAAGATCATTTAAACTTCCAGAACAGCTATTCAGTTGTTTGTTCGGAATCGGTGTTCCGTTCGTCGATTCTCTTGCACACTTCTACTTACCATTTCGTAATCGATTGAACACGGTGAGAAGTTCCTTCAATGCTCATTAATTTAAAATAAAGTGACCGAACTGTCGTCTAAAGAGAAATGGAAGTGCAGGAAAAATGGTGCCCTCATAAAATCGAACGATTTAAAACTTTTCTTGTCGTAAACTTTCAATCGCTTTCGCGTTATGCTCCATATCCACGCGCTGCTACCATATGTCGTCGCTGTTCGGCTGATAGCGGGCTGCTGGTTAACCTCAGCTCAGTCGTTAAGATGGGAACATTTCGAACCAAAAAAAAAAAACAAGACAAGAAATTGATATCGAATAAAAGCGAACATACACACACGCTACTAACGATAAATAACGATTTCACACCACATCGAGCGTCGGCAACAACGGCGGTACACAATCGTTTGACGATCATTTGCTACGAACAATAGTGATGGCTGGAAGCCGTGTGTGTAAAACATGGTGTGTTCGATAGGACCGTGCCATCACGGGGCTGCCCTGTTGACAATATATGGTAGTTGCAAAGCGGATAAACAGACAGCCGGACATGGGAAACTTGTTCTCATTTTCGCGCTGCACATCCTTGTGCTCCATGTTCCTTTTTTTCTAACGCTTTATGCTTCTTTTTCTCTCCATGGAACGAATAAACTGACAGCCTTTGTCCTGAACGCGCGGACAGGACATGATTATTCGTTCCGTTTTTCAATTCTTCGCCGGGCGCGCTTTTCTATCGCATAAACATATTGGTCTAAAAGTGGACATGCTGTGAACATTATTTGAAAATGTATTTGAAAATAGTATAAATAAGATAGTTTCAGAATATAGAATTCAGAATAATACAGTTCAACTATCACATGATGTTATCCCTGAAAATCGTATACATCACCAAGCTAACTTTAAAAAGGTATAGTTTCGTGATAATTTGTAATTTAGTAGACAAAAAAGTCGAAAAATCAAGCACATATTGTCAAACTTGTGTATGGCCCATATAAAAAGCTTATAAAGTCTTGCCATCTAGATCACCAACTCAATGATCATGATGCTGAAATAAGGACTGACAGTACCAAATCCATACCAGAAATTAATATTTTCAACTACATCGAAAAACTTGGTGCGTCCTCCCATTGGTCTAAGCTGGACCACTGTGCACTACTGTGCAGCGTGTAATTTTTCTTGCCCCATTTATCTATTCAAATATCTGTCGGACTCTCCGTGGCCGTGTGAGTGAGTGTTTGAAAAGCGCAGTAAAAATTGAGCAACGTTTACAGTAAACGAGCCCAAAGCGTTGCATAAAACGAGCACATATAAATCATCACCCAGAATGGACGGTGCGCGTGGGATATTCTTTGCACATTACTTGCAAAACGTTCAGCTGGCCGCCCAGGAAACTGATGTCGAAAAAAAAAGAAGAAAAAATAATTCACTCAAATGCAAATCGTAATGGTCGTGTGATGGAAAAAGAATACTTTCCCAACACTCGGCCCACTCCCCAGGCGAGCGTTTCCTAGACAGATCCTCTCATTCACATTCAGCAGCTGACACGGAATGAATACACCAGAGCACTGTAGTATGGTGATTTATTTCACTTTGCTCACGTTTCCTTTCTTTTTTTTTTTTGCACGGTACCCTGTGCTCTTTCACCCGGTTTCTATGCAACTGATCAAAACCCGTCAAAGAAACTTGCATACAAAATAAGCCACTACCACTAGCTCCCGGTGATGGTGGTGGTAATCCTGTAATAGAATTTTCCCACCCGGACTAGAGCACCAGCTTAAGCATTGTAAAGCGACACCACAGGGAATTAAAGGGTGATTTCGCTTTTATTGCATTGTTCCACACTTCAGTCACACACACACACACCCTTCTACACTTCCAATGGTGACACAAACCCCTTTTTTTAACACCATTTTTTTCCCCACCTTACTTTCGTTTACAGATTCTACCGGCATTCATCACGCTAAACAGCAAACGATACAACGATAGCACTAGCTTACGGAAATCGACGGCCATCATTATCGTCCTGCTGTTGGGCGTTTCGAACGTGAGCGACATGGTAAGTAGCGGGCTGTTCGGCGCTTTACTACTATTTACTCGGGAAGTTAAACATTTGCCGGAAAACGCCTTCGATGGTGTTGCCGCGTTTTCGCAAACGGTGCGAAGAAAGTGATCTCCACGGGACTAGAATTTAAACTGTTTGTCGGCAAATCTACTGAGATTTTGGCTACTGAGATCGTAAGGGAAGTCTTATTCCAAGCTCATCTGAAAGAGGTTTCGATCGGCTGCAGGAAAACCATTGTTTTGTTTTATAAAATGTTTTCGAATTAAATTCGTCTTTTTTGAGTTTTATTTATAAATAAGAAATAGGATAAAAGTTAATCTAGGAAAATGGTTGATAAACTTAGACGCAATGTCTGTCAGAGCAAAATGTGTCGTTTTTTTCGAAATAATTAACTGAATTTTTAATTTTTAAGAGCTATTTATTTAGCCTAAGCAATTCAAGATTCATCCAGTTAGTATAGGCTTAGAAGTATACAACCACCATAAGCCTAAAGGTATGCAATAAATATTTTATTCCTTATTTTCCCAACGATCACTTGAGGAATTCTGGTGTTACTAACAGACCAGAATCAATCGCGTTTTCTAACTTTTTGATATCAATTACAAGATATCAACCGTGCTCTAAACATCACAATCTTCGTGAGCAATCTTCGTGGGAAAATTAGCAAAAAGCCTTAGGTGTTCTCAAATTGACTAACGATAATTTCTCCAAAAAAAATACTCCCTAATATAATGTAAATATGTTTGTACCTCACATATCAATATAAAGGATTCAAAAACAAGTATTGCATACTTTCAGGCTCAAACGCCTGATCTAGTAACAGAGCATAATCAGCGTTACGACAAGATAATTATTAATCATTTGTCGTTATCTGTACGATCAATTCTACTTCGTTGTGATAAATAAAATGAATACGCAATAATTGATTGAGGAAACGATTTAATAATCGGTAAAGCTGTTATAATAAGCTTTGTTAAATTGGGGTTTATCAAATTTCCAATTTGTCTAGAAAACGTTCTTCTAAGTAAACTTTACCGTTGAACCCAGGCAGCATTCAAACTATTAAGCTATGGTAGAGGGACAGTAATCCTTCTGAGAAACAGATTTAATTTGAATTATACGATCGACAACCCTTTTCGATGAATTCAGAATAAAGCTTCCAATTTCGAATCCTATCCTTATCATCACATATCTTATACTAGTTATAAAGTCACTTCTCACTATCACTATCTCCTATTCTCCTTGTCTCTCTTTCTCTCTTTGCCACCTGTACTATCTTGGACACGATGGACACGCTACGCATACTAATACCGAAAACCTGAAAACCCTGGTATGCAGCTGGCATCCTCACACCGGACACCGTTAAGCCTCAACATTACCAACGTGTCGTTCGCTTCGACCGAGATGGAACCGTCGAGCGTGTGTCTGTTCCCGTCGTACTTCAGTAACTATACCGTTTTAATACTAATTGCCACCTCAATCATAACGCAATTATCGCATCTCAGCAAAATTTTATTAATGATCATCATAACCGGTAAATACAGCCTTTTCTCAAGCTTATGCTTTCCTTCCCCCCCACTGCAACAAACCTCCCTTTATCCTTCCCTCTATCCATCTCTCCTACCTCCCATACCAAACCGCAAGATGATGTTTGTCAGGTCACATTCACACACGTCATTTGGTTGCCATTTTAAGCATCCGGACGTGAGGTCATGATTCTCGGCGGAATTGGAAAATCGTCAAGTGCCTCATAAGCACCGATTTGCCACAAATCGGAACGTACACGGTTGGCAGGGAAGTTAGTTGTATGGCAACAATTGTATGGTATGTCCATGTGTGTAAGTGTGCGTTCATGCAGTTTGATTAAATTTATTCATATCCTGCTCTGGATGATTTCCTGCCCGAAGGAGAAACCTTGCAATACCGACTGCATTGAGCAGGATGTGCATTGGAAGCAAAAAGAGGAGATCTGAAGACCAAGAAACCCTCGTGCCAGTTTTGCAATATTCAACAGTTCCTGCCATTGTTCCTGTGTGGTGAACTGTAAAATGTCTTCCAAGATGGAAAAGCTTCCACAGTACCTTGCTTCCGGTGGGGGGAGACACAAATCCTTTCAAACCTTCCCGAGTAATCCACTCTTCGGTCGCTTCCAGCGTCCTGCTTTACATGCTTCTTTTGATTGCTTTGCAGCAATTACTTGCAAGCGTCCGGCACCGTTTTCTTCTTCCACCACGGATAGACGTCGATTGACGTCGGGGTTTTTGCATTCTCCTAGTGCTAGCGAAGAGGCAAACAGGGATTTATACTTGTGCTGAATAATTTCTGCTGACCATCATTAGCACAAACTAATTAAAAAGTAATAGCTTTACGGGCCATGGGCCGGCGCTGCCTACGCTTTGATTATCTGCCAACTTTCTTTGGGGCTTTTGGATGGCAGGAAGAAGGCAGGAACTTATTCACGACCACACTAACCCTTCAATGGTGGTTGCCTAGGCCGAAGGGAGAGATCTCATGCTAATCGACGTGTGCTATGAGAAAACCTATTTAACTTCTTGACCCATCATCTACCCTTGTACCTCCCGGTGGAGTTCACCGGGTCCTCGCTTAGCCCACCTGTTCCAGATAACCGCCCAAGCGAACAGACACATCCGCTCAAACGGACCACAACATCTGCTGATATAGTTTTATTCTGTTTCTTCCACCACGCCGGACCTTGAAACTTCGGGCCATCAGTGATCCATTGCTACGTGAACATCTTCCACCTGGACGAAGCATTCCGAAACGAGGACTTTGGCATTATGAACGTGTACGTATGGGGGAAAAGGATTTTTCTTTTCGTGTGTGCGTGTGTCAATGTCCGTGTCATTCGCGAAACAAACTCCGGCTCACTATCCGCTCACGTATACCCAATGCGTCCCTGCCAGCGGTTGTTAGCACTAATTGGGACTTTTGTTTCTGTTCTATTCCACAGCTTTCCACTGCGCTACACACTGTCCGCGCTGCTGGTGGCCGTCACGATAGCGCTCTCCTTCCTGGCCCGACACGTAATGATTTGCCCTCCGCAGCAAAACATTAATCTCCCTTGGAGTTTCACTAATTAAGGTGCCGTTTTCTTCTCTTTCTTGCTATGCGCCCACCCCGGAACGCTCCAGATCGATAAAGTAGATCGTGTAATATTCATGTGGAAGACGGAGGTGATCGATCAGAAGGAAAAGGCGAGTGACATGCGGCGCCGGAATGAGGCGCTCGTCTACAACGTCCTGCCGATGCACGTGGCCGAACACTTTATGGGCAATCGGAAACGTTCGCACGACGACCTGTACTCGCAGAGCTACGCCGAGGTGGGCGTCCTGTTCGCCAGCATGCCCAACTTTTCCGACTTTTACTCGGAGGAAACGGTCAACAACCAGGGGCTGGAGTGTTTGCGCTTTCTGAACGAGGTCATCTCCGACTTCGACGCGGTAGGTTGATGTTGAATCCATTCAATGGTGTTGTACCCACATGCTGAATGTTTTCGCACACTTCTAGCTGCTGGAGTTGCCACAGTTCCAGGACATCATCAAAATCAAGACAATCGGGTCCACGTACATGGCGGCGAGTGGCCTAAACCCGTCCCGTATCGTCAAGCCGGAAGATCCCGTCTCGGTCCGGTGGGCCCATCTAGCGCTGCTGGTCGAGTTTGCGCTCGAGCTGAAGAAAGCGCTGCAGGGCATTAACGAGCAGTCGTTCAATCATTTCGTACTGAAGATGGGCGTCAATCATGGGCCCATTACGGCGGGTGTGATTGGTGCCCGCAAGCCGCATTATGATATCTGGGGCAACACGGTGAACGTTGCGTCCCGGATGGAAAGCACCGGAAAGGCTGGCGCTATCCAGGTGACGGAGGAAACGTGTCAGATTTTGCAAACGTTCGGGTACACGTTCGAGCAGCGTGGACTGGTCGCTGTGAAGGGTAAGGGCCAGCTGATGACGTACTACCTGCAGGGGAAGGTGCCACGACCGGCAGGGCCAACTGCATCGCCCATCCTGCAGAATGTGACAGCCATGGAGACGGTCCAGGAGGTGGACGAATCGAAGGAAAGCCCACCGGCTCTGGCGCCACCAACAACCGACGGATCTTCACCCGCCCATCAACTACACTCGATGTCCTCCAGCACGACCAGCCCGAACAGTGTGCGCCTCAATCAGGAGTACGTGGAGATGAAGGCGTCCAACAGTAGTACCACGACCACGATACAGGAAAGCGCCACCAAACAGCAAGCCAGCAGCACGTTAACGGTCGTGTCCGAGAAAACCACCACCATCTCCAGTACGAGCAGCACCAGCTCCACCATCGAAACCACCGTCAGCAAAACGGCCCAATCCAGTGTGAGGTCGTCGACGCTGTTCAATGGAGGCGAAACGACGCCGGCGGACGAGAGTGACGCACAGACACCGTTGCTGGAGGGCAAGAACAGTACCAACTCTAGCTCGAACCACTTCGGCGAGGGCGAAAAGGATGCACTGTTGGAGAATGGCTCCTAAGGAGTGATCGCGCCACCTTCTTTGATAATCGCGTAGTTTATAGTGTAAGCTTTAATGTTGCGGACAAGCCTAAGTGGCACGGGCATGACTATAAGGAGGGAGACAAGTGATCGCAAGAATTCCCGCTTCGCTTACCGTCACTCCGCGGAACGTGGTAGTATATACCAAAGAGTTTTGGGTTTGGTTTTGAGAAACGAAATGTTTTGTTGTGTAACGTTAGCTAAATCGATTTCAACTAGTCAGAACAAACCATCGTTTACTCTATTCTTGTTTGGAGCAGATTTAAAACAAAAAAACACCGCTTGTTAGCACTTCCGAAAACTTTGTTACATTGCATTGCTTTAGATAGTTGATCTGAAGCGATGAGTTGGCTGGTGTATTTATTGAAAAGAAGATCTTGTGAAACGAAGATTTAAAAGACTGCCAGAAACTGATATATACTTACTTTTAGTAAATTCTCTCTTTCGCTCTCTATTACCCACAAGTACTTTGGTACAATCATTCATTTGTTTGGTAAAAATATGTCGAATACAAAGTTTAAGCTTATTTTATTTGTTTTTTTTTTTTATCTCATACAAAAGGTTTTTTAACTTACTCAAATGATATTGCGCACAGCAGCTCTGTGTGCGAGGAATGCATTCCACCGATATTAGTAGACACCGCAAAACGAGGACACAGCGTTTATGATACTCTGGTTCGTTTCTCCAACTAGGAACGCACACACTATTTTCTTTATTATTTCTTTACACAGATCATCAGTAGTTTTACGTAACGAAAGGTGGAAACAACATATCTTATTGCATTAATGGAACGATCGAAAACTTGGATCAATTTCAAGAAACCTTGTAAAAGAATTATTTACCGTAATATTTTTAATCCAATTACTTAACGAAGAAGATATATTTTCGTTTGATGCACAACATATGTTTGTTTAAAAAAAAACTGATTATTTTAAATAAAATTATGCAACAAATTCGAAACGAAATGAAACACCAGTTTTCAATTGGAAACACAAGAAACAAAACAAACAAAAGTCTCGATTAGAAAATCAAATTGGCAATAAAGAAACAACATTGTAGCGAATGAAGGAAAGAAATTCAGTAAAAAATAAAACAAAACGAAACAAGAAAATGTGAAAGGAAAAGGTGTAACACTAGTAGCATTCATTCAATGTGATTAAATCGACGCATCGACTCATCTAATATGATGTATTGTACTTGTTGTTTTGCGCTTCATAACAAGATGGATATGTCCTAGCGTTAAGGGTAAAGTTGAGACACTTTGCAAAAGTGATAACAAAAGAAAAAACACAAAATATATACAGCAAGAGTGAACAAAAAACATAAAAAAACACAGAAAACTGCAACATGCATTAAAGCTAACATTCAATCTTAACATTAAAAACCAAAATCATCCATCTAGGGTACGAACAATTCGATGTGTATTAGAGAGAAAAAACAAAAAAACCTTCACTGCATACAAGAATATAAGACAACAAAACTAACAGATGTGTATTAGAAGAAGTGTAGGAGCACGCAACCGACGCGTGTACGAAGGACGAATGCGTGTGTGAATATTCATTCCACTTGAATGTGTGTATGTCTGTTAACAACATTTTCTTCGACGTCGTTCTTGAATGAAGATAACTCGCTTTAGCCGATGAACAAATGGAATGAAGGACGATAGCAGCAGCAGCAGTAGTGATTAGCAGTAGCGTTAGAAACTAGTCATTAAAAAGGTTATTGTGAAGAAGAGAAAACAAGATATAACCCCTTAAGAAGAGCAAGCACAACAACACCGAAGGAGTGGCGCGTTAATCACTGAACGCCTGTAGCGACTAAAAAAAACAAACACCAAGAGCACTCTGTCTGCCCTTGGAACTAAAGCCTAGCACCTCTTGTGACGTTACTTTTTTCTATTGAAGATGTTTTATATCAATCACCCTAGTTACTGTCACTGTCCAAGGATACAGAGAAACAAAACAACTTAAGTACAAAACCGATCACAGACTAAACCAAATTGCCACTAGCAAACCCGTGTCTCATCGCATGATCTCACGCATGATCATCCGTAAAACGGATCGAGTATATCGGTTAGCTTCATCCTTATTTTAAGCTCGACCCCATCGACCCCGAGTGTTTAGACTAGTTTCATCATAGTCCCATGTGTCTCTCATGCAAGAGAAAAGGTCACCCTTTGCTATGTGTGTAAAAGAAAAAAAAAAACAAACAAATATCGAGTATAACTCGATCTCGAATGGTCCCCTGAAACATTCTGCCACGATGAATCTAATGCAGTAATAAAATCGCTGAATAAAAACCCCCTTGTACATGCGCCTTCACTGGCGCGCTACCGACTGGCGACGCTAATGATGACAGGTGAGGCTACACAAATGTCCATCACACTGTCTCCCGAAGTGTGTCAGCAAATCATCAACTCTACGTCAACATTAACCGCATCAGCTTAACTGCTTCCAGCGCGTGTCGACCTACTCACCACTATGCATTTGACAGTTGTACTAGCAGCACTGATTTTCTCGCACTCTCCACCAGAGACCGCTTGCTTGCGGAGTTGTGAGATAGCCGCTCGTAAGATAGTGCACCGGTTTTATCCACTGCGACACTGTCAACGTTCCAATCGCTCCGTGATCGGTCTGAAGAATGTGAAAACGGTTCGTGAGTGTGCTGACTTTGCACGTGACAAACAAGGGCTGGCATTTAACTATTCACCGGTGGATCGAAACAGCAGCAATTGGTATGAACTCGTGAAGGAACGCGAACAGAATAAATCCACTGTACCACCTTGGAAAGCTCAGCCACCACGCGTTGCCTTCAACTCGTTCGGGTTCGACGATTTCTACAACTGTCATGTGCTTGATTGTCCAGAATATCGTAATCTTTCGTCTATTGTTAATGACACGCGATTTGATTACTACACACTTTATGCGCGATTGTTGCGTAAGTTCTTTTTAAATTCCACTGCATGCGCCATTTTGATTCATGTTCCTGCTGTTGGATCTTGTAGCATCAGCGAATGCCACCTGTATACCTTCGATCGGGATGTTTCTGTTTGAGGATGCCAGACTGAACTACTCCAATGCGTACAACTCGTGTGTCACTGCTGGTGGTAGTTTGGCACACATTGCTAGTGATGCTAGAACGTTCCACCTGTCCAAGTATATTGCGAACCTACCGAGCGGGAACAATGCGTCGGCGAACTCCACCAACGTCACTACAGTGGAACCCTTGTACTATGTGGGATTGAATGAGACTTTGAAAAACCGATTTTTTACGTCGGCCGAAGAACAGTTGGATTGCTTCACCTTTCGAGCGTGGGCTCCAGGACATCCAGAGTAAGTACACTATTCTTATGTTCTATTACTTTTGTAATATTTGTATTACTACTCCTCCAGCCGTAATCGACATCCACCCAGCTGTGTGGCACTAACCGATGAAGGATCCTGGAAGGTTTACAACTGCAACCGAACACTGCCGTACATCTGCGAGCTACACACCTCAGGGCCAGCCCTCTATGCACCGAAGCTTAAACGCAAATGCTTTGTCAAGCGTCCCAACAACAGAAAAGCGCCCTCCCGACAAGTAACAACACGTTAGAGCCTTGCTTTGCTTTATAGAATCTTATTTATTAGAACATTTGTTTCCGGGCGCTCATATGCGACATAACACGACAAATCGACAACACGGTAAAACATGCATTCTTTGGCTTGAGCTAGCTAGCGCAGAACATCCGAAGGTGTCCGTTGACTAATTGGGTTTCAATTGACAAAACGACGATAAAAACGACCAACATCGATTGATTGCTTGTGCTACACTAATAAAAACAGGAAACTCAACACTGCACCACACTCACCTACTATGGCCGAATTCTGCCCCAATCACAAACACGCACACACACATCCGCTAAATTTTGTCTACCGCCTTACAGCTATTATTGAAATTGATAAGCGTATTTTGTTTTCTGCCCCTGACTCTATCTCACTCCGCATAGCTACCAGCTGATACGGGTCGAGATACGGCCATTTTTATTGTGTATTGTGCGGCACTCCGTGATGCGTGATGTGTGTATGCACTCCGCAACGAAAAAGCGCGTCCATCGTAGAGGTGTCGCACGTGAACAGACGAATGATTGTGCATGGATGCTGGATTGCATGCGCTGATAAAGCCGACGAAACCTTGCCCTTGGCCCTTGGGCGGCAGCTATTTACTTCTTGCCCTTTGCCGCAAGCAGTTCGTCGATGGCTTTCTCCACATCGGCAAAGATGTCCGCCGGAGCGCGTTCGGCATTGATCTATTAGAGGAGCATACAGAGATGTCAAGCTATTAATAAAGTCTTTAAACAGTAGAAATATCAACGTGGAAATTTTACTGAAACGCCTAAAACTATGCAATCTCTACTACATTATCATCTCCACAAGTACTTACCCTCCTTAGCTGCGTTGGATACTGAACGAGAATCTTTTCCGTGTTCTCCCGGAACGTGGCAATGCGAGTCTTCAGAGTGTCCTCGTTATCATCCGCACGAACCGTGGCCGATTCGGCTGCTCGCTTCATGATACGTGCCACCAACGTTTCCTGTCAACGTAAAACATACCACAAGAGAGCTAGTGAGCAACCGAACAAATATGTGTGTCAAATCGATGTACTTTGTATGAAAATAGCATCCGCTGTAGAACCTTTAATATTGCTTCTGCAACATATTCGGCAATCGAACCCTTGAAGCTTCAAGCACGCCCCTTCAATTGTTTCAAACATCGACATCTACCTGTCAGGACGTTAATTGCAATGTTTTTGCTGTGTTTTTTTTCGATCGATCACAAGTCCTTGAATGCAAGCTGGAGCTTCCATTGCAAAACAAGTGCATGTGCAGTGTCAGTATCACTTTTGCTGTATGCACAAAAAGCTGCAAAGTGCAAAGCATTCGAAAAGTTTCAGTTCCATTCACCTGAAACGATGTCTACTTGGGGAGGCATGAAAATAGGATCCAAACAGTAAGTTATTCAATACAAAAAAGGAGGAAAGAATCTCTTTCACACAAATAAAATCTTCTTAACAGGGGTCAACCAAACAACAAGCAGGCCCCAGTGCGCTTTTCGGACACACTAACAGCCGCGCTAGCAAATCGCAAGAACAAGTACAAAGACGTATCGAAGGATCTGAACAGTTTGATTAATCGTGAAGAGCTCGAGGATGAAATATTTGTCCCGAACTATAGCATCCGCAAAATTAAAGCTATGATAGCACGCGTAGTGAAGCAGCAGTTCGTCATTCGCAATGAGGACGGTGATCTGCTAAAGTGGGTGTACGAACCAGACAAGAATCTGGAAATGAGTCAATCGATTGCGAAAGCAGTGAAGGATCGATTACGCAACCTTAATCTGCCTGGCTATCGGGTCGTGTGTTTCTGTTCGATTGTGGAAAAACAGCTGCAAGGTGTGCACTACAAGATGAAGTACATACTCGACCCGTACATGGACAACTACGTACAGTACGTGCATGATGGCGCCATCTTCTGGATAATTACGACAGCTTTTTTGGTGCACAAAGACTAAGCAGCGGGATGGTTACAGTGACGATAGTTAGTACTTACGTTCGAGCATTCAAAATAGAGGATGATGTCTACCGGAGCGATAAACTTCTCGAACTCAGGTCCCTGGGCAGGTTCACGTGGATAGCTATGGTAAAATAGAACCATTGTCATCATTAGCATACTTTTACTACGTGCCTTAGAACAGACAACGCTACTCACCCATCAATCAGGTATCCAACGGTACCATTCAATGCCTTCACCATGGCCGCCTCCAGCAGCTTGAGCACGGTCTCGTTTGGCACCAGAATACCCTGCTTCATCATATCCTGCAGCTCCTTGCCCTTCTCCGAACCCGATGCGACCTCATCGCGCAAGAGATCACCGGTGCTGAAGTGCGAAAAGTTGTACTTCGCCACGATCTTCTCACACTGTGTTCCCTTACCGCAGCCAGGTCCACCCAGAACCCAGATAATCGGAACGTTGGCGTCGCGCATCTATGTAGTCCGGGAAAGAGAACCGCAACACTCAATATTGGTGTAAACCGTCATGCATGCATCAGCAACATTTAGAAGTGTTTCTTCGCGATGGATTAGTTCCAAGTACGAAAGAGCCATGATGCGAAGGGTAGATAGAGAGAGAGATCCTGCTCTGCTGCGTTTAGTTTTAGTGCACTAAGAGCGCGCGATCATGGTTAGAAAGTGGGTAGGTGGGAAAAGAAAAGCGCAGGAAAAGCGTACAACACCATTCAGTGGGAAGATGTACACGGCCAACCGGCCAGGTGTAACTTACGTGGCCAACCGAGCTGCCACCAGCGTTCGGTACCTGCACCGCCGGTGAGCTGCCGCCGGATGATGGAGCGGACGTGTTTGCCTTCTCCTTTGCCTTGGATTCTTGCTCCAGCGCCATCTGGTGGCACATGAATAACTGAACAGCGCAAGGCGTACAAAGCGAATGGAGGAAATCGAACAGCACAATACCAACACATTATGAGAGCGAGTAATACAAGAATTCGAAGAATCTAGCCGATACTAAATCAATAAACCAACAAAAAGGAACTTTCTAACGAGTGCCAACATTCTATCGATCAGGGTGTGATCTACCGGGGGCAATCTATTTCCAACAAATAGGTCCTATTTTTCATCACGACATCATCGTGCGTAATGGTGATCCACAACCGTCACGACCGTGCCTGGCTCTATTTCACGCATAATTAAGGACAGGCTGCATTTTTCAACAGCCAACTTTTACAAAAATAGTCCATCCGTCCGATAGACGGACAGCCGTGTAAGACCCCAACGCCGTTGCCAACGTCCTATAATTCACAGCAGTATCAAACAAAAGGATTCAACGGTGATTTGCTTCCGTTAGCGCATCTGTCGCTATGATAATGAATGCCGCACATTAAAATTTCACTTTTCACTGCCACACTGGCACCCGTTTTCTTGGCAACCGGCAACAGCAGTGCGAGCGGAAACACGCCCTGAAGGAAAACATTCACGAATGTCTATGCACACCGTTATTGAGCGGCGAGGAGGTCAACAGTTTATGCCTTGAAATCGGTCGACTTATTTTTAGACCGTCCACTGCTGGCGTTTCGGTACAATCGACAAACAAACCTTCCGATTCTCGGTAACCATTACCGCTTAGTGTTCGCCGCCGGTTAAGGTTAACGTCGAAGACCCGCTCAACGTAAATGACACCTTGCCGAATTCCTTCAGGTTCAGGGTTTCGAACAGCAAGATCTTAGGGATGAACTGGTCTATTATCGGGGAGGTTTCTTTTTTTTTTGGTGAATCGAAATGCACTACTTATGACCAACGGTATTGAACCATGTTACGCAATCATATTGCGTAGACCTATTGGCTCAGGTGGAAAACCCGGTTCACCATTACCTAGCACACAGTACAGTAAGACCACCTGCAGTTTCACACATCGTTTAACACAGGTTTGCAATAGTACACACAAGCACTGGCTGCTAATATGGTCGGCATAATCAATGGAAAAATGAAATGCAACGGGGAAAACTCAAACTGGGGTAGGTTTGGGGTAAGGTATTCCAAACACCCTTGGACGCCGTACCACCGTGACACGCACTCACCATGATGAGGAACTTTGCGAGGCTTGCTTGCTGCACGAAATCCACAAGTAATACTAAACTCAAGCTCGCGTCGGCAAGCTTCTAAGCGTGTGCTGCTGATGATGTCCGCCGACACTGGTGCGAAAAACTCGCGATTCTCTATCTCCGGCACAACCGAGACCGCGCAATTTGTTTGCGTTCCGCGGCTGTGTGCGTGCGTGTGAGAGATGTTTAGAGAGCAAACATTAGGGAAGGTAAGGGTAGCTTGTTTAATTCACTCGCACGGAAACGCGGCGTACGGAGTGGAGCGTTGTGTGGCGCGGGGGTTGAGTTTTGTTTTATTTTTAATCAACTACGGCTCAACCAGAACCGGAGGTGGTGCATGAAATCTCTCAACGCCCTCTTCCCACCGCGCTTTAAACGCGATCAATTGTATTGCGCCCGCTGTGGCGTAAGCACGCGAGTCGTACTACTCAGGAAGATTGCTGGTTGTGTGAAGCTGTGCTTGCAAAGTGAACGCTTCCTCCGGGTCAGTTGAGTGTGATCGTGCTGGACGATCGCGGCGACCGTTTTGCAATGTGACACTGAAACGAGCGTATAATTGAATAGATTATGTACTCGAGAAGTGGGTATTAATTTCACGGCTGTTGGTTGTCCCCTAGAGAGTTTGCGATGGATATTTATTGATTATAAGAGTGCAAAACATATTTCATCAATCCTCAATATATCTTTTAACCTAAATCTTTAAACGGATAAAGTTCAATTTCAAACAAATGTATTATTGCCAATTTTCTACACACAGTAGAATGTCACCTTACTATCCTGTTTACCCTTTCATGCAAGAAATCACGACCGGAGCAACGTTTTTAATGTGTGGAATGACATAAGTTTTTCAAGGACAACTTTTCCTTCCGCGGACAGCTTTTCCTCCTGGGCGTGTCTTTCAAACAAACCGTCTTATCACGGTTAAAGACACGATTCACTTTAGAATTAAGCTATCGATCAAACTTCAAGTTTCCTCAACGAGTTTATACATCACCAAAACTTGTGTAACTGCTATAATCTAGATTCGCATCACTTTATGACGACAAAAAAACCGAGCAGTGGAGTTAAAAATGGCCCCTCCGTACACACCTCAGTGAAGCAAACTGTGGAACAATTACAATAAACTAACAACACGAGTACTGTGGAATGTGCTCTTGCCTGGCAGGAACTACAACCCAACAAAAAAACGCACTCCAAATCAGTTTGTTTACATCAGTGCTGCATTACTGATGGGAGGAAATGTGGATACGCTCGTGAAAAAGACAAATTCCTTTGCTCATTCATGAGATACTCGCTTAGTCATTTTGTAGTGATTTAATGAGAGTGAGAAAAATCAAGTGAGAGAGAGAGACCGTAGTAAACGACAATTTGAGTAAAGTCTCCACACATTGTGAAAAGAGGACACAGAACACAATTTAAAATGGGCGTGAAAATGAGACAGTACATTACCTGTTTTGGAGAATGCGCACTAGAAACGCTTTCCATCTTCCGTTCTGTACTTGTGCTGTCTAATGGTATTTTTAAATCATTCACAATTTTTCTTTCCTTTCACGAAAATTTCCACACAAAAACTGCAGCGTTTCCCGTTCCGTTCTGCTCTCCAAAGATAACTGTGACGGCTGCTAGTACTACTGCCGGTACCATAGCAATAAACAGCTCACTTTGACTGTCATTTCTAACGAAAAGGGCTAGAAGAATTTGCTTGTTGCTTTATTGATACCGTACCTTTCTTAATATTTGCTGTAAACAAATGTCCTAGCCAAACATTAAAAACTGTACCTGATTAGTTTAAAAAAAACTGAATAACACAGTAGTGTAGTTCGCTATGTAGTATGATGCTACTAAAACGAGGGTCCTACCGGCTATTAATCTTTTCCGCTTTCTTCAACGTTAAACTTAAATAAAGATCCATAACGTACCGTTCCCTCTTAACGTTCACCCCGTTCCGTTCGTTTTATTTCCCTTTGGCACAATGCCAATATAAGATACCGACGTTCCTAATCTTCCTAATTCCTTCCGAGTTTCAAGACCGTTTCTCATTTTTAAAGCTATCAGACACAGGGGCTCAGTATCGCTCAGTGTCCCTATTTCATACGAGTTACGATCCGCTTTTGAAGCGCTGCTTTTAACATCTATAAATTGCTCATCCAATACAATTCCTCCCCATGGCCAACCGAGGCGAGGCAGACAGACTTTTGTACTTATTGCTGTTGCTGTGATAACATACTACAGAGTCCGCGATACACACTAAATGTGTGAATCGATCGGATAGCTGTCCGCTTCCTCCAGCATGTTGCGGAAATTCGGGCGCCCATTCGGGACGTACCCGTTCTTGGCCGGACCCGCCTTACCACTGCCGGGTAGATGCCCGTTCGCCAGGCTCACGTGATGGCTAATCGTTGGAACTGCGCCCGGCATATCCGTGTCGAGATCCTGCACGATCGCATCCATACTGTTGCGCTGGGTACGCTGCAGCACGGTCTTGAACGTACCGATCTGTACCGGTGGAATGTCATCGGTCTTGTCGGGGTCGGGTTGGCCGAGGCCGGAGTTCAACACCCGCTCCATGTTGACGCGAACAATTCGCTCAAACTCACGCTGTACCGATGGGCTGTCCGTGTCACCATCAACCTTGAACGAGAACAGGAGTGGACCAGGGTTTGAAGCCATCGGGTGAAGGCTAGGCTAATTTAAGTGGTGTGCAGGCGTACGTACATATGCGTGTGTTTTTGTGTGATACATATACAAACACTACCCAAAAACACCTACGTATGGGGTTTGGGCTGGAAGGACAGTTCCGATTGACACAGTTCCATTGATTAATAATGTATTGATGAAATTGATGGTTGATGGAACGATTCCTGCATGCCAAACCCCCTAGCACTTAGCATACACAGAAAAACGGAAGTCGAGGACGTTCCTTGACTTTGCAACTAGTGGGGGACGAATAGCATCTTTTAACGACAGATCACACTACTTACGATGGTAAGCCGACCCGCGGTATCCATCTCTTTGAGCATCGGAAGCGTTAGCTCCCGGAACAGCTCCAAACGACGGCGGAACGAGGACACGGTGTCGTCTAGCCGACCACGTCCCAGCTGCAGCTTCGAGCAGTCCAGCAAGATTATTGGAGGCTTTTGATCGTACTGCGAGATGGGGATTAGATCAATCCATGTTAGCTGCGTTATCTACACCTGACTTATCAATAAGAATTCTTACCTTGCGTTCGAAATCAGCGACCTGCTCCATATCCCGAGGGTACCCATCGATGATAACGCCTCGCTTATCGGCCAGCTGCATTAGCTGACCCTGAATCAACGCATCCAACGACTTCTTAGGTACCATCTCACCCGCCGTGATCGCTTCCTTCACCGCGTAGTTATCCGACCCCACGCGTGGTCCCGATTCGGCGACAGCCCGCAACGATCTCCCCACACTAGTCCCAAACAAAAGAACACACATTATGAAACTGTTTCCATTCTTGGTGAAAATTCTATCAAATTTTCTCCCTACCTAAAATGACCCCAGCCCGCATTGATGCCAACCGCCTTCAGACACAGCGTCGCTTTGTTACTGCCCGGACCTCCAATCACCCAGATCACGGGCGGCGGCACGGACCCACGGTGTCGGAACCGTTCGGGTGAGGCCGTCTCACCGTACCCACCGACCGGGGCCGTCTCGCCAGTTGTCTGATGCAGGCTGGAACGGGACTGTTGCCGGTGCAGCATCCCGTGCGACGTGGGACGTGCCATCTGGTCTGCTGCGTTTGCCGGCCGGGCCCCGGGGTTTGCTGGGGGCGGAGGCGTTCGAGTATGGTTTAATTCTACTTGATGTGCGGGACCTGCTGCAATGACCTTAGGTTGACTAGGTGCCGTGTCTACACTAACTATACTGCCGGGTATGTCATCTACGCCCCTGCCCATACCTGCGACTCCGTTTAACAGTGCTTCCTGATTTTCTTGCGCACCGAGTATATCGAGTATGGCGGTGCGAAAGTCTTTGTACACTTCCGACGGTGAACGTTCACCGTTTATCTGAAACAGTGTCGGCGAAGATTAGTGATGGCGTGGTTTGGTGGAGCGAGAGAGTGTTTGCCTTACCGCGATCAACATATCGCTCTGGTCGAAGTAGTCCGCCACAGGCATGACGTTCTTGAAGAAGTTCTCCAGCTCCATCTTGGCCAGCGAAAGTACCACGTGGCCCAGCTTGGCACCGTAATCGATCTGTTTCTGTAGTATGGCCTGACGCCAGGATATCAGTATCACACCGTTGATTACCTGGATCTGTATAGGGAGAGAGAGAGCAAGGGAGAGGGACCCACGAGTCCGGTGCTGGTTTTAGTCTGTCGGGAACCATGAGGAAGGGAGCGACTTTTGTCCATCAAGGTCAACCAGACCTGACGAAAGCCTGCCTACTCAATGCAGACCGGGGAATTGAATGTCTATTCATAGATTGCTGTATTATTTCCAGTCGGGGGCATGGGCAACATTTACCAACACGCAGGAAGCATGAGAGGGGCTTTAATGACTTTGACAAACAAACTGTCAGCAGCTTGTTCTTGGCCATATCCTTGGCTAATGAATGGAACGTGGATTTGCATCCCCAGAAAATCGATCGGCTTTGTTGTGTTTTTTTTTGTTCTGGAAAAAACATTTAATTTTTCCCCTAAGATCGCTTACCTTTTCCGAGTACTCGACGACGTCCCGCATCGATCGTGGATATCCGGATACAAGGTAAGTTTTGGCAGCTGGTGACATTTTCATTTCCAGCATCAGTACCTCGGTGACCGTGCGCGAGGAAAGCTGGGAGAAGTCTTGCATATCTGAAACGAGAAGCGCTACGTTACGAAACACCGTGACGCTTTCAAATGACGCCCTGGCATCCGATCAACTGGCGGACCAGAAAGCGGAAGTAAGGACCTTGAAAGGCTTTCCAGCGGGCCGTCACATATGGTAATGTGGCGTATCGGTTAAATGATTGTGTTATGTGCGCTATTTGACCTTAATCAATATTTGATTAATTTATCAAGTCCTGTTGTCTTGCTTCTCTTCCATCTTCTTCTACTACTGCCAGCGCTGTTGCTGCAAGTACGGCCAACCCTGCGGGGCCGTTTTTTCACGCGCCACAATCGAAACCAAATCAAGGGCTATCGGAAATCGATCGAGAAAGTTCTGCTACGGTCAATAGATACTGCTCCGTGGGTGAGTAACTTCTTTGCCAAGCGGCTTCACAAGGTTCGAAGAAGAAGTCCATGAAAAGTTCATGTCGCAATTATCTCCCGAGTTCGAGGACAAGCGAGGACCCTACGATTTGTTCACGTTGATCGTGGGGACAATTTCCGGGCGGGCAACCTCCCCTAAAACCGGAACCGGAAAGATGACCGGTAGCCAGCTCGCTCATCGTCGATTTGTCAGCGGGTAATAATTACGGAATTATTGATTTTTATTTGCCTACACGCTATGGCCGTCTACCTTGTCACTTTACCCTGGCAACCTACCGGTGTTTCCATTAAAGAACTTCCTTAGAGAGTGTTTTAAAATTCAACGTAACGTCCATCGTAATAATGGCTCACTAGTGGACAGATCGTGTGATGATGGTTGTTTATTTGTTACTTTTGAGTGTGAGAGACACTAAATTGTCTTACCATTCCCGATGGCGTACTGTTGCAGCAGGTCCATCATGTTGATGTGCGTAACACCGCGGCGCTCCTGCATCAGAGTATCGCAGTGCGTTACTTTACCACTACCGGGGCCACCTAAGGATGTAGTTATATGATATAAAAGCGGAAACAGTTTCAACGTGTCTGAAATTATCTTAAAAATCATAATTACCTAGCACGAATATGACGGGCACTTTCGGTGGATCGAACTTCACCTTGCCGGTGTTCTGCATACCGGCGATGGCACTTTTCGGGGTGCGTACCACGGCGGAACGCGTGCTCGGTCCTCCGCCTTTCCAGTCTGGGTCCTCTATGTCGGACGCAGTGTTGTTTTTTTCTGATCATGGTGAGAGAAATAAAAGCAAAAAAAAATGAACTGGTTTATTGAATTCTTTTACAAAAAATCCCTCTTTTAGTTCACAGGGCCTAAAAGTATGTAATTATTATTACATTTGAGCAGGATATTAAAGATACGATGAAGTAGATATTATTGATAGAATTTCTATGAAATATCGGAATGTAAGAAAGTAGGAAAACGACAATTAAGAAACTAATCGACAATCCGTGCTAATTTATTTGATGATTATTTCTCCTAAAAGTATGCAATACTAATTTTGTAACAAATTTACATTTCGCTACGGAAGCATACGACGCAGAAATGCACCCTTTTAGACATTAGAAAAATAAAAATCAAGGTAAAATCTCACGAGAAGTACTAAACACGGCCTTTCTTATACTCTAAAACTTCAGGCGCGACAAATATAATAAATGACATTCTGAATTAATAAGCACTTATTACATCTGAAAGAGTGCAATTACTATCGATGTAAAAAACGCCGGTTTTCAACAATAAGTAGATAAGAAACATAAGATGGTTAGATTGAGTTAAGTTCTGATTCTTCTAGAATTCAGAACCCCAATCGTATGCGACGTGGTAAATACTAAGTAGATGGCATGAAGCAAGAGATATCTATCTTAGTTAAGATGAATTCTTTTATGATTTTTGAGAGGCAATTTATGAGAAGCTTAAAGGCTACTTTTCAGGTACAGAAACTATATAAATAAAGGTTACGCCTGAAAGTATGCTATCTCTATTTATTATATAGTTTTTCTCGTTTATTAAGATTTCAGAACACACGCACACCATTTTTTGATCATATAAATGAAGAACGTAAATTCCGTTAGCTTAAGAGAACGATTGTCGGAAACAAACGATTGCATACCTGTAGGCGCATGTCTTAATTTTTGAAAATACTTTTAACAATTGCCTACTTTCAGAAATTAAACAAACAATCTTTACATAAACATGTTTTGAACATAATTTTTGTACAAGTTTTTAAACAAACAATTGCATACTTTTACGAAATACGTCCTTATTTATGTTTTTTTTTTTCATGAGATAGAAATGGATGGAATCTCTGTTATCTTCTTATGAATAAATCAACAAAAAAGTATACAAAACATTACGGCATATGCTTTTATCTCAATACCGTTATCAACCACAGCACGATCGCCTTCCCGATGATCTTACCTGTATCTAGACAAATACCCATTATCCATTCGAGTTAATTGTTGTTGTGCGAAAGGTTTTTCCGAAATCAATTAGATGCAGCTAGTGTACCAGAGTGGTCCCACAGAGACGATGCATCGATGGAAGTGATCAAAAAGAATTCTTAGGCCAAACCTTCCCTGATCTTTATCGTAAATGACATTCTGAATTAATAAGCACTTATTACATCTGAAAGAGTGCAATTACTATCGATGTAAAAAACGCCGGTTTTCAACAATAAGTAGATAAGAAACATAAGATGGTTAGATTGAGTTAAGTTCTGATTCTTCTAGAATTCAGAACCCCAATCGTATGCGACGTGGTAAATACTAAGTAGATGGCATGAAGCAAGAGATATCTATCTTAGTTAAGATGAATTCTTTTATGATTTTTGAGAGGCAATTTATGAGAAGCTTAAAGGCTACTTTTCAGGTACAGAAACTATATAAATAAAGGTTACGCCTGAAAGTATGCTATCTCTATTTATTATATAGTTTTTCTCGTTTATTAAGATTTCAGAACACACGCACACCATTTTTTGATCATATAAATGAAGAACGTAAATTCCGTTAGCTTAAGAGAACGATTGTCGGAAACAAACGATTGCATACCTGTAGGCGCATGTCTTAATTTTTGAAAATACTTTTAACAATTGCCTACTTTCAGAAATTAAACAAACAATCTTTACATAAACATGTTTTGAACATAATTTTTGTACAAGTTTTTAAACAAACAATTGCATACTTTTACGAAATACGTCCTTATTTATGTTTTTTTTTTTCATGAGATAGAAATGGATGGAATCTCTGTTATCTTCTTATGAATAAATCAACAAAAAAGTATACAAAACATTACGGCATATGCTTTTATCTCAATACCGTTATCAACCACAGCACGATCGCCTTCCCGATGATCTTACCTGTATCTAGACAAATACCCATTATCCATTCGAGTTAATTGTTGTTGTGCGAAAGGTTTTTCCGAAATCAATTAGATGCAGCTAGTGTACCCACTCTGGTGGTCCCACAGAGACAGATGCATCGATGGAAGTGATCAAAAGGAATTCTTAGGCCAAACCTTCCCTGATCTTTATCGCAACACTGCACTATTAGTAATTATAGCTGTATAAACCGTCCAGCATGGATGCATGACGACTGCTTTAGATCTGGTATCACTGCGGGGTACTTTCACTATTTCTTTACTTAAGTTTATTATCCTTTTTGTAGATGAAGTTTTGCTTTCTTTTTACGATATTCCTAAAGACATCAGTAAAATGTGTCCCATAAACGAGGAAGACGAGCGTCATCGCGACAACCAGCCAACTTAATTGTTGTTTGTCTATATATTCGAAGGTCTGCGCTACATGCGTGAAACATACAATGGTGCGCTCGATAACCAGTTACCCGGTTAGAACTGGAGTTGGGAAATTTAGCTCTTGCAGCGACGCACCTGCCTCCCTCCCCCCTTCATACCATTCCCATTTTCTTTTACGTGTGCAGCTCGCCCTCGAGGTAAACACAATTATAACTCGATGAAAGTGACATTATTCTGTCAAAACAAACCATCAAGTCTGATTGAGCTGGAGCGCGGTCACATTAAATAGGAGCTACCGTGGAACAAAAACCCCCGGGGTGGGGGAAGACAATGCGGCAGGGATTTCCACCCAGCTTGGTGAACTCGTAAAACTCGGTCAAACACGAACGCGAATTTTATATACGCTTTGAGCGACTGGAAACTTCAAAGTAAACAAAATGGAGAGAAAAAAAAACAGGATGATTCAGCAAGTATAAGTACATTACACGAGTATTAGTAGCAGTACTCGATTGGTGGCATTGTTTTATAAGAGTGTGACAACACCTCTACGGGGTGCGTGATCTGCACCGGTTGGGTGGTAGGGGTTAAGTAAACGCCATAAAAAATTAACCATGTTTTGGCTTCGAGAATGGCTTGTCACCGGAGTGCAGTTCCAGCGTACACGCGAGCAACACACCAGAAACACTGATCATGAGACACTCTGTCGTGAATCCTACCGTCACCTCAGGATAGGATTCGAGGAAAAGTGTGACCAATACGGACACGGACGGACGGACACACATACGTACATACACGGACAATCGGAGTAATCGAAAGTGAATCTAAAACAATAAAACATTGATGAAATTATGTTGCCGTTCCAGCACATTCTCCAGGTACGGACCGATATACGCGAAACTGAAAGAGCGTTGGAATTCTTCGTCCACCGCTGGAATCCGATTTGAAGTAAATGAGTTTTGCTTCACCCTTTATAAATTATAAACGCTTCATTCATTGTTTCAATTTCCCCGCACGAGGACACGTTATGATACCAAGCGGATCTCTCACTACTAGAGTAACTGGTATTTGTTTCTTCCTGCTGTGTAAAAACTTCATTCGTTCAAAAGCCTAGCGACTAGCGAGATTTTATCACCACCACAGGCACAACCACGCAATTTCACAGACGATCGAGGATTCAGGTGTCCCATTACACTGCTCCATTAGTTCACAAAACGTTGGTACACCATTTTTCACGCATTAAGCAAAGCAAATTAAAAATGGTCCTGTGGCTAATGGACCGATAACAAACACAATCTGCTCGGCAAACACGTACGAACGCATGGTACACACAGATAAACACACGTAACACAGTCGAGTTAATAGCCACCTCATTCAGCCGTAAATTCTCTTTATATAAAACGATGAAAAATCGATACATTTCATTCAAATTGTCAATCCTGCCCCGCCTCGTTCGCACCCGTACACCGGGTAGTATCGAGGATCTTGCGGCTCACGCATACGCGAACATCGGCGGTTGTTAGTCATCGGGCATCATCATCATGCCGTCACTAATTGTCTTCCACGCGTTCTATCCATTAACTTCTGCTGTGCTGCGAGGAAGCTTTGTCTGATCGATTCGGATGAATCATCAAACTGTTTTGCCTACTAAAGAGCCCCCAAAACTGGGAGCTCGAACATCAATTGCTTATCCAGAAATTGAGGATCATCTCGGTGCGAAGGAATTCACTACTCGAACAAGCGCAAGATCAACTGTCACCATCGTTGGGTTGGACACACACATCCGACTGATATCACCGGAACAATACCCACAACAAACACGGTAAAACAACACACGGACACTCGGAACCAGGTGACGCAGATAACCAGTGTGCGCACCGCTGGAAATGCCGACTCTCACTGTTTGCCGATGGCGATGGCGTTTGCTTTTTTACCCTGAGACCCCAGGCACTACGGTTGAATAATTGATCCTCCTGCCTGGGTTGTACGAGGACGCGCAGGAAGCATTTACTTGGCCGCATGCTATACTAACCTCGCACTCTCGTGTCCCATATGTGAGCCAACGCATACATCTAACCGTGTGTATGGATGCATGTCCTTTTACCCCAATCCTTACCCAAACCTGAACCTCGCGTCTTTGCACCTTCGAACACGTATGGACAGGCAGTACGTGTCTGTGGTTGTACAGGTGCTGATGGTCAGACTGTCCGGTACACACACACACACACACTGGACACGCAGACTAGGTAGATAGGAAAAGCCATACTGGAGCTACTTACGAGTATCTTCCTGGGGCCGGTCTGTACTAGGTCGGTGTCCAGCTGGGTTCTGTCGTGGTAGCGACCCAGTTTTTGCATTACACCACACGATTTTGCGATCTTTTATAAGCCTTCGGGCGATGTCCACGGCTCTGACATTGAGCACGTGCTAGAGGCAAATCAAAAACTTTCAGCTTCATTTGCTCATTTTTTATCATCTGTTTGGATACGATGAAATATGTACTAATGGTGGAACCATTTTGCAAAACAAAACAAAAAAAAACTATACACACTCCTCACCGCAAATGTCGCTTCTGCCACCAGTTTTGGTGTGTAGTTCTTAAAAATTCAATAAATTATTTTAAATACCGGAACTGCTCCAGATGGTTCGATTCGTGCGTTCCCATCCCATTCAATCCGCCTCCACGTTAGTACATTAGTAACGCCGGATCGATTGATTCTAATGACAATTTTCAACACCCTTTACGCTTTGACGATACCGCACGAAACCGGTTAGTGAGTCAAGCCCGAGGGAGGTCAAACCGGTTGACAGAGTAACAGACATGACACGAGAGAAGTGAAAAAAAACCAAAAAAAAATCCCCGGTACAGTCCTCGCCGGTGGGAAAATATGTTTTCTGTCACGGGTCACCAACACCTTGCCGTGGGTGTGTGTGTGTGTGCATGTCCTTCCATGACAGGTTTCATTTTTCGTCCGACACTAGACACACCGGGCTCACTCGTCGGCTTCGACAGGCCTGGTGTGAGTTTTCTCCGACCTAATTACAGCAGCTCATCGTTTAAACAGGCAATTTAAGTGTTTCCCGGTTATGATTTCGTTCCCTACTGCCGGCACTCTCTGTCTGTCGGCTCTGGGTGGCACTGCTTTCGATAGCGGATAAACACCATCATTTAGTGGGCGAGACTAGGACCGTGGGGAGTCTCTAATAATTGGGAGTTTAGACCGCCGGAACGAGCTATTTAAAATTGACCATTTGAAGGAGAAGCTGAAGGAAAATTGTAGCATTGACCTCCTGGTTTTTGGGGGATTCTTGGATGTTTAGAGAGAAATCGGAACACATGGTTCACATTTTATTTTATGATTTTTTAATTGCGGTCACACAGTCCAAAATTTTTTTCCAAATTTTCTCGCTGTGACCATTTTAATTTCTACACCATTTACGAGATTTATTTTTGTAATTGTTTTTTTATTTCTAAAATAAAACAAACGTTACTCATCGCTTCCACCAGCTTTTGGGACTAATAAATTGGAACATTGTCTCCTGTCTCCCTAAAACAAGCGGTCTAATAAACGATCGTTTTCCCTTACAGGACGCATTAACGTGTCCATTATTCATGGCAAACAGCACCGAGACGAGCATTTTTTTTTTCAAGGACTGTAAGCATGTGCGATTCTTCCCGTGGTAAATAATTCAACGCTCAAAACTTCTTGCATTCGACCGTGTCTGAAAATTGAAATGAGGTGAAGAACAAAAAAAGGTAGTTAAAGGGAAGTAAAAGACACATCCACACTCACACATAAGGTAGCAGGTTCCATCTTGGCTGTATTATTAATTTGTGTCAACTGGCCGCTCCACGGGGAAGATTGAGTTATGGAACTACATTGTGGTTTGACGGGTATGAGAGCAGAGTGGCAGAGTATTTGATTTCCTTAAATAGCACAGCTAATATCATTTGGGGCAGTGGTAAGCTAATATACGGATAATTCCACGGTTGTCTCATCTTGATGCCTTCCTGCATGCCAGTATATTTTTAGGAAGATAATTCAATTTTAATAGTCAAGAGTTGAAAAATTACACCTTCCAGAAATTAGTTACTTAGTTAACTCTTCTAAAAAACCAACAGCCCTATTTTACAGTATACGATCATCTTTTCTCATAGTGTGGTTTTATAGAGGATCAACTCTTCTGTAGTCTAAGATCCTTCCTGAACCTTTAAAGGAAAGATCTACATTGTTGTTTTCCAGAACTAATAACTAATAACTGCCATTACAAGGCATTACCTCCTTGCAATCTGCCTTTTCGCGGGCATGCTCGATTGTGGATAAGCAGTGCGGAGGCTGTACTTTGCTTTGGTCGCTGGCTCTATTGGCTGGTTTTATGGCACGGTACTTCGTCCTTCGGAGTATCGAGAATGGACTAAAACAAAAAGTAGACATCTAGACAAACAAACGATTATTTGGCTACGTCCCGTGATCAACTAGCAGCCCAGCAGAGACAGTCCCAGTTCGACCATGTCAAAATGTTCGGCGAGTCTCATCCCGTAGCAGCAAGAGCGACTCCGCTACTCTCGAGATTTAACCCGCCGAGCACTCCCGAACCCAAAGCTAACACGGCCAAATCCGTCGTGTCCATGCTGGAATGGGATGGAGAATACTATTACAGCCAAACAAGTCTGCCTCCTTTGTACAAAAACTTTGACTTTGCGCGCGAATACTATTGCTCTGTCAACAGGTTACCGGTATCATTACAAAAAATACTTAAGACAAAGACAACACAACAAAAACAGCATCTCGTTTCCGCTCTCGTCTTCCTGATTCAACTTTCCTCACCGATATTTAGGCTAAGAAAACATTTGTTTGTGAAATCCATGCGGCATACAATATAAGAAATAAGTAATAATAATAGTAATAATAATAATAATAATTAAAAATGGAAGGAATAAGGAAGTGAAGGATAATGGGGGATATGGAATCTGTTGTGTCTGGCGAATCGGAAGGGGAAATCCCTGGTTGCCAGCACCTCTCTGATTTCTGTACCCGTTTGTCTGCCAGTGCGCTCGACTGCGCCCATCAAGGAGGGTCTGGGGGTTTCGTACTCCACGCAGGATCACAGAAGGTGATCCACATCGTGGAATCCGTCACCGCAGCCGCGCAGCCGCAAGGGAAAACTCCCAAAAGTTGCTGCGGAAAACAAAGGAACCCATGGGCCGAGATCGGTCGGTCGTAAAATCACTGTTTTGCCCAGTGAGTCTACTTTCTCATTGCCGGGGATTCCACAATGAACTGGGACCTAAATTAGCGATATCCAACGCCTTGTCGAACATTGAGCCAAGCAGTACAATTATTTTTAGGATCAGGAAATCCTGACTCTAAACGGCCTTTGAGGATCTCAGGGCTTCAATAGCGCTAAGGCTATCTGTGAAAATGAAGTACTAGTCTGCAGGTCTCGCTGCTACAAACAATAGTGCGTAAAAGATGGCGGCTAGCTCTGCGGTGTAAACTACTAAATCCGATCTCTGAAATTGCCACGATTCAAACTGATATTAACTAATTTAGATTTTAAGCTGAATGTAAATGTGCGCACGTCAGACTACAAGATCACACTTATTTTGATCTTGGCTTACTTGATAGTTTTGGACGATGAAACAAAAATCTTTTGAAAAGCATCTGTAGAGACTGAGAACGCTATATGAGTGCAGTTTAGGGACTGAGCTGTAAAGTGTGGGATCGTACATTCAGTAGAACATCGAAAAATTCCGGTATAAGAGACGAAACAGGGAGGACAAAACCTTCCTCTCCGACAAAACAAAAACCCGTTTTGGTGATCTAAGAAGCGTAGCACTCCTGAACACCGCTAGTTTTGAATAGATTGGTCCTCATCTGATATTGTAACACAGAATTCTGTATAAATTGTCGTTGGAAATTTCATCACGTTCTGCAACTTCTATTCAATCGTTTGTTCTATCGTCCTTTGTGTAGTAAAAGGGCCTTGTGCAGAAACGAGGCCCCCTTGAAAATTGTCCCGGTACCTGAGGAAAACAGGAGGCCCCTTACAAAATGCTTAAAAAAACGTCGAGAGGCGGGGGGGGGGGCTGCCTTGTTGTGAGGCCCCTTCCACTACGAGGCCCTCTTGCATTTCGACCGGGGGGGTGCGCCAGCGGGAATTACCTCTTCGGCGAGGCCCCCCTAACCGGCGAGGCCCCCCTAACCGGCGAGGCCCCGAGCGGCCGCTCCCTCCGCACCTAGGTTGATCCGCCACTGTCTCTTGGAAACACTCTTCTGCACGCAACAAACTCTCAAGTGATCTTGGAAAAGATAAAATTTCCTGTTTACAGCATCAGCCCGGTTGCATGAAGTGCACTGGTGCAGTAGAATAATAAACAACCAAATCGAGCCGGGCTTCTTCGGCACCGGCCTGCTGCAGCAATCCTCGATACCGCTCACGGTCTAGCGCCGTCGTCTGCCAATCAAGTATCCCGGCCGTTCTGGCGGACGCATCAACGCCATCACTCCATCTTTGTTTGGGTCTACCACGCCTCCTCCGTCCATGTAGACGGCCTAAAAGGACTTTACGGGCTGGGTCGTCCGGTGCCATTCTCATGACATGACCAGCCCACCGGAGCGTGGCGAGCCTAATTCGCTGCACGATGGTGAGTTCACCGTACAGCTCATAGAGCTCGTCGTTGTAGCGGCTCCTCCATTGTCCTTCCACACATACGGGGCCAAAGATCCTTCTGAGCATCTTCCTCTCGAACGCGGCTAAGAGGGTTTCGTCAGTTTTGGACAAAGTCCATGTCTCAGAGGCGTATGTGAGTACTGGGACTATAAAGGTTCTGTACAGTCCCAGCTTCGTCCGTCGCGACAGGTATTTTGAGTGGAGAAGTTTCCTCAACGGTTGATAGTAGATGAAATTAAACTTTGTGATATCTTGCATTACATATCTTGGTGCAAAGATCATTGATCAGAAAGATGAATGATTATGGGGTGTTAATATTTATTTTTTTATTGTTGCATTTTCTCGCTGTGATGAATAAACAAAGTGCTTGCTTAAAAAATATGGCATTAATGTTAGCAGAAAACCTTTTCTTCTAATACAATTTTAAAAAGCGTATTAAATCTGATGTTTGCCTGGAATAAAACATTCAATCTGAATTGTGAATTGCACTGGTGTCACTGGAAGCTTCGCTTGCAATAATTAATCATGTTTCAAACTGTACGTTCTTTTCTACTCAATTCTGCCCTAACATATTAACCAAAAGGTGGCCCAATTACGTTTTTACTACACAATATGTTTCTTAAGCAAAGGTACAATTCTACACTTTTTTTTCGCTCAGAAAAGGTAATAAAGGAAAAACTTGATACAAATCTACCACGATTTGGCGCCACAGAAGTACAAGAACATCGGTATAGTATCGGTTTGCTTACAATCTACCATGGGTGTAAAAGTTTTACTCTATTACAGTGTACTCAATATCGCTACTCATTATTATTGGTTCACTTTAAATCGCTACAAACATTAAGACACGACATTTCTGAAGTAAAATATAGCACAGGTAAAAGGTTCCGCACCGGTAAATAGAAGGTTTTGGCGTCATTAATAGAAAAAGAAAGTTCGGTAGTATACACTGACTTTACATTATACTCTACGTGTGTTATGAGAGAGCATGAGATGTATAAAAATGGTCACTAGTGAGAAGCTTCCAAGCAGGAAGTTTTGGCGACGGGTAGAACCTAACACATTGAGACATCTAGCAAGTACTCTGCAATTATCGAAACGTGTTTGCTGTTACGATCGCGGGTAAGACTATTTCTAGTACACGCTTTGCTGAATTCTAAACAATGTAGTCTAATTTCAATAATAGTGTTGTTAACAAAAGACTCAGGTTGTTTTAAGTAATCATATTACTCGTTTAGAATAAAAATTGAAAGTCAAATCACACGTGTTGCGATACGTGTATCAAACGTAAAGCTAGTGCAGTCGGTAAAGATCACATATCGGAAAAGAATGCTATAAAAATACTTTGCTTTAGCTGTGCCAGAAGCAAGAATCATCTGTAAAATCTGTTAACTTGCTTAAATGGTTTAGGTGCATTAACAAAATGCATAAACTTAACTATACCCTGTAGCTGCTCAAGTGGAGATGGACCTCTTGCTGAGAATTTTATATTAATTTTATGGCAAAAACAAAACACGTTTTACTATCAAACCATCACCAGATGTATTGAAAAAGGTGCTTCAAACACACTCTAAACTAAAATGCTGCTTTGAATACTTTATGAATCGATTTTTAATCGATACCTTTACGACTTAAAAGCGAATGATTAGCGCGCGCAGGCTTCCCGAAAGGATAAATGCCCCAAGGGCCGTTAAAAGCGAGATCGTCTTGATCGAACCACCGCTAGTAGTTTTAAATTGCGACGCAACGGCTGGTGTTACGGTTTCCGGCTGGGCAACCGCATTAGAAGGGGCCAACGACAATGGAGGATTTTCCGGATCCGCGATGAACTGTCCATTGGAATCGTAGCGACCGGGAGTAAACATTTGTGACAGTGGATCATACAATCCCGACTGGAAAACGTTCGTTTCGGGTATGTATCGTCCCGGTGTGAAAATTCCCGTGGTTGGATCATATTCGCCCGGTGGGACGTACTGTCCCGTGGCGGGATAATACTGACCGGGTGGTGGAATATACTGTTTAGCATTCGGATCAACTGTGGTTGTTTCAGCGGGAACGGTCTGTACGGGAGTTTGTGCCATTGGATTTGAATTCTCGCCTGCTCCCTGCATCGGTGCTAGTGGTACTGATGACTGACCGTTGGTAGCAGGTGCTGCCGGTGCATTCGGAACAGCAGCAACACCCGACGTTTGTACCGGTCCTGGTGCGGCCCCTTCCACCGGGGCACTTCCAGCAGCTGGTGCAGCGGGAACATTGTTTATGATCGTTACACCACCATTAGTGTCGCGATATCGGCCACGATCTTCCGGACGTAGTGCATTGTAAAGAGCTGATCCAGCCGCACCCGCCAGCAGACCCGTCCCTATGCCAGCCGCAATACCTCCAACGCCTATACCAGAGCTTTGTGGTTTGTATGCACCGACCGGAATGGCTGCAACGGGGAACGAAGGCGCCGGCGCATAATTCACCGGCGGTGCGTAGCCACCACCCTGGAATGTGCCATGAGGTGCACCGAACCCGGTTGCTGGCGGATGATACCCACCAGCCCCTCCATATCCGCCCATAGGCTGTCCGTATCCCGGCTGCCCGTACGAACCCGGTTGACCGAACCCTGGCTGACCCGGTCTAAAACCTTGATTTCCCGCACTGTACACCGGTGGTGGTTCATTAAAGCGCGAATTCATGTTGGGATTGTTTGCGGCCGAGTATGGTGGTGGTGGTCCGTGGGAGTACGGCGGCGGTGGAGCACCTGGTGCTGAGTTGGTCTGGTGTGTGTTGCTGTGTGTTGCTTGCACCGGGTATGGAGGCTTCGCAGCATTCGACTGTACCGGGTAGGGTGGCGGCTTGTTGGCACCAGGCTGCGCAACGGATCCGGATGGTTTGGCCTGATTGTTCACGTTCCAGCCAATGTTGCGCTGGTTCGAGGTATCGACCGGGGCAGACGGTTTCGGAGCAGGTTTTGGCGCTGGTTTCGCTTGGTAGTTATTGTAGCTTAGACTGCCCGGATTGCTGTAGCTCGTGGAGCTTGGTTTACGTCCCGACGAGGAAGACGAAGAGGAACTTTTGCTGCGACTCTTTGTCTTCAGTGCATCGGCCTTCGGAAGTAGGCACGACACAGCCAGGAGCATGCAGACGGCCAACACTTTAAGCCGTCTGGCTTCATAACCTCTTTCTCTCATCGCGCACTGATTTACGTGAACTTTTCCAAACTTGTTTCCTTTTCGGCCTGTTTCGACTAATTAGATTTAAACTACACCTTCATGTGGCACCAGTTGTGCAAATACTGACGACTACTTCCTGGTGTGGTTTAGATTGCCTTCAACACGCACACGAAGCAACTACGCAGTTGTTTTTCTATATTATTTTAACACCATATAACCACAAATGCACCAAACAACAGCAGATTACGGTGGGCTATTCAATGCTTATCAAAAATTGCACAAATTGTCTAATTTTGCAATGCTTTGTTTATTTGCTTTTGCAGAATTGATTTTTTTATTTCTTCTTTGCTCATTTTCTTTCTTTGACGTTTCTTCCGATGCTGTCATCCTGCTGTCAAATGTTGTATTGGGCGGCACAGCGTAAACAAACTACTCGCCGAAATTGTTGTATCCGGGAAAACCTGTTAAAAACTCGCCAAATTATCGTAAAAAATCATGGAATACAGCTCGAAAAATGCTTACGAGCATCAATTTCATAGAAACCTAGTGTGTATCGTATATCCAGGCATTGTACGGAATCCCGATCGCATGATAGAAACGCTGGGAGGAATCCGAGAGATAAGCAGCGTAAGTATATCCTGCGATCCTGCTGCCTATTATTATACAGCATCCATGTGCTTTCCTCATTGCAGACATTCGGACAAGAGAAACGACGACTAGAGTTACGCTTTCGTCCAGAATGCATTTACTCCAAACCAGCGTTTGGTGACGGCCGACCAACAACCGGTCTCGTGTTGAAGGTGAAAGTGCAGCGTCGCAAATCGCAACCCGACTACAGCTCAATCAGTTCGGTAAAGATTGTGGGATGTGTGCGGCGCCGCTACAATTTCGATTCGCTGTGTGATTTCCAACAGCTGCCCGCCTTTCGCATGCCGGCGACTGGTAAAGTCGAATGTCTCTATAATGAAATCGTTCCAAGAGGTGCCCACACGGCGAGTCCGTTCGAAAAGCCAGCAAACATTCCATCTTTTATACCACCCGTTTGCTTCAGTCGAAACGATTCGATGAACTCGTTTGTTCTTCGCGAACCGAAAAAGCCTCGTAAAACCAATCTACCGGTCGAGGGTTGTCACCGGCGAAGAAGACAAAAGCATGGCATATACCACACGTTCTCGCTCACCGAACCCATCCCGGAGAAAGCGCCAGCGATGGCTTTGAATATGTTGAACTCGAAAGTCATTACTGGTGGAGAAATGGAGCAGGTGCGGATTGCGTTCATGTCGCGCCCGGTCTGGACAAGGAATGCGCTGATAAGCATTAACAAGCTCGAGTTTAGTAGCCAAACGCTGGGCGTCATACTACCGTCGATCGCTTACTACTACGTGAACGGTCCGTGGCGTGGTACCTGGGTACGGTACGGGTACGATCCGCGCAAGCATTTCGAAGCAAGGGCCTATCAGTTGTTAGACTTTCGCGTACGTTCCATCGGTTCGGTACACGAGTGCATTAAAATTAAGCGCCTATCGCGTGCGAAAGTAAACTATCGGACGGCGGATACAGTGTCACAGTACCGGGATGATGAGCAACACTTTGTAAACAGCACGTTTGATGAGGACACCGTGCCACCGTATCGCGTCATATATTATCAGTACTGTGACATACATCTGAAAAAGGTTCAGGATATGCTGAAAAAGGTACCGTCACCCAAGAGTGGAACCGTGTGTGACGAGCGGAATGGATGGCTACCGTACCGGTTCGATGATCAATGTCGCAACATAATGATGGAGATTGTGTTGAACAACATACGCAGGCTGAGCGAAGAACATCCCGAATCGTACGGTGCTATCGAATCAGTGGAGGAGGAGGAGGAGGATGACGATGAGGGCGATGAGGGCGAGATGTCAGGATTCGAGGTGGACGAAGAGGACGTGGATGAGCTGGAAGGCATGATGGATTCTATGGACGATTCGATTACAGATTGAAAAGGATGAATAAATTGTATCTTTAGCATAAACTTAAATTTACAGACCTATTTATAAACCCGTATGCTATCGTTAATGGATCTCTTCACTCTTGGTAATCGCCAATTCCACAATGAGAGTCTCACAATGGCGATATTCGAAACGTTCGAAAGATTGATCAAGACATTATAATTATTTTAACGATGAGGACACTAAAAAACTTACGGAGTTTTTAAATCCAATAGTTCATTGCAGATCTAAAGAGCTTACAGCTACCACTTTTTGAAGAATGCTACACGGTCTCGCTAGGACAATACAAATCGTTATATACTTTTAAAGCCTGTCTCTGTGAATGTAATAGATTGCACTTTTATCAAGATGTAGATCAGACTAGAACAACTTTCTATTCAGACCAATCTTTCTAATAAAAATTCCTTTAACGGCTCATTTGAATGAGTTTGACAGTTGAGCATTCTTCTCAAAGCAGCCCTGCACAAAACGACATTCGGGGAGCGACGAAAACATTGGCAAAGAAAAAAAAAATTGTAGCGCTTCGTGACGAAAAGGGATATAGAAGGAAACGTACTCTGGTGAATATCAGCTTTTACCATCTCAAATGGAGCTCATACAGGACTACGAACAACAATATGCTGTGCAGACGGCCGAAATTACCGCTCAGATTGGTCGAATTGCAGTTGCAAGTGGAGGTAGGCATCCCATAGGCCAGCTTATCACTCGAAATATGGTAAGCTGAGCACGGAGAACCGATTGACTAATCGCCCTCGCCCGATTGTCTTTGCAGCGGAACGCAACAAACTAATTTCCGACATCGACCGTCAGCTGGAAGAATCGCAAGAATTGCTAGAACAAATCGGTCTAGAGATACGGGATGTTCCGCAAAATTCGCGTGCTGCGTACACCTCTCGGCTGAACTGCTATCAGGCCGAATGGAAACGGTTGCAGCAAGAGTTCAACAATGCAAAGGTGGCACGATCGAAGGCGGGGTACGATTCGTCGGTGGATGATTTCGACGAGATAGGCATTCAGGAGGATCAAAAACGCCGGCTGCTGGACAATACGGAACGGATGGAACGTACCAGCAACTATCTGAACGATGCGTACTGCATTTCGGTCGAAACGGAACAGATTGGGACGCAGGTGTTGGCGGACCTTAGCCAGCAGCGGGAAACCATACAACGATCGCGGGGAAGAGTATGCTGGGCTTCCGCATTGTAATCGAACCGTTTGCTAATGTTGCAATGTTGCTTCCTTTTTCAGCTGCGCGAAACGGATGCAGATTTGAGCCGATCGTCCCGAATTCTCAACTCGATGATAATGCGTGCAATGCGCGAGAAGTTCATTCTGGTCATTGTGGTAGTGGCTATATTTCTGGTCCTTATCTTAAGTATTTATTTCTCGATATCGTAATCATTGGCGCGCGCGAGCGAGTGATTCATCACCGGAGGACGACAACGGTGTGAGATTATTTAGGTTCGTTCCTTTTCGATTGAGAGACAGGTATTCGGTGTTCCGGTAAATGGTAACACAATATTAGGTAGGGTAATGATTTTAAAGTGCTGTTTCGAGGTTTTGTTTTGTGATATTTGTTCCCGTTTCTTCGCCCTGAAAAGCTTTCATATTTTGTAGATTGTTTATGAACGGTACAGTGAGATCAGTTTTGCCTTTCAACAAACACACCTATGTCACCTAAGCGTAAATATTTATGTACAATAAACACAAACCTTTAACCATTCCATATCGTCGTTTTGAAACTGTTTGTTAAAATTGTTTATAAAACTAAATTTTGGATAAATCAGTTTTTGAAAAATACGTACAACAGGCAACACTGCCACCGTCAATCGCCCAACACAATCTGGCAGCACTTCCCGGTTTGACAGATTGATTTTGTTCTTGAACTGCATCTGGTTCACGTTTTGCATTACGCAAAGTTTATCTACCAGTAAAGTGTGCAAAGTACGTACTTTTCCATAACTTTCCCTCGTTCTGCAAGCTTCCACAGATTCTTTTTCAAGCTAATAATAGTCTGGAAACCCGCGCCTGAAGAATTATGCGTATCGAAAGCTTCACGAATGGTTCCTCCCGGCAGCTAACCCGGGACATCTAACCTCATTTGCTAAATATGATGCAATTGTTGTTTTTGATTGCTTTGACCAATTACAGCAATGTTCATTTGTATCTCCCATTGCAGGTAATCGACTAGCATCTGAAAATGGCAACACAGTTCCTGAATCGCATCGGCCAGCTTGGTCTAGGAGTGGCCGTCATCGGTGGAGTTGTAAACTCGGCGTTATATAACGGTACGCGGGGGAGCCTGATCTTGTTGTTTGCTGTTTGCTAGCTCCCAATCTAATCATGTTTTCCTTTTTCCGCTTCTCAGTCGATGGAGGACATCGTGCCGTAATTTTCGATCGATTCAGCGGTGTCAAGCAGCAGGTTACCGGCGAAGGTACACATTTCTTCGTGCCGTGGGTGCAGCGTCCGATCATATTCGATATTCGCTCGCAACCACGCAACGTACCGGTGGTGACCGGTAGTAAGGATCTGCAGAACGTCAACATTACGCTGCGTATTCTGTTCCGGCCGGTTCCGGACCAGCTGCCCAAGATCTACACCATTCTCGGCCAGGATTACGATGAGCGTGTGTTGCCTTCGATTACGACCGAAGTGTTGAAAGCGGTTGTGGCTCAGTTCGATGCCGGAGAGTTGATTACGCAGCGTGAAATGGTATCGCAGAAGGTGTCGGATGATTTGACCGAACGTGCGGCACAGTTCGGTGTGATTCTGGACGATATTTCCATCACGCATCTGACGTTCGGTAAGGAGTTTACGCAAGCCGTCGAAATGAAGCAGGTTGCGCAGCAGGACGCGGAGAAGGCTCGATTCCTGGTCGAGAAGGCGGAACAGATGAAGCAGGCGGCGATTATCACGGCCGAGGGTGATGCACAGGCCGCACAGATGTTGGCACGTTCACTGAAGGAATCGGGTGATGGTTTGATCGAGCTGCGGCGAATCGAAGCTGCCGAGGATATCGCGTACCAGATGAGCCGATCGCGCGGTGTGAGCTATTTGCCGGCGGGTCAACAAACGCTGCTCAGTCTGCCACAGTAATTGGGTGGCCAGTAACCCAGTGCTAAGTGAGTGTGTGTGTCATTGCGAAGAAATTTTGGTTTAAGTCGAACGCTGTTTTCCAGCCAGTTCCGGTGGAAGGGGCGCGTTAGCAACAATCCACCCCAATCTGTTGTGCTCCAGAACATGTCGCGATGAACGATGGGGGTGCAATTCTTAGAGGGATCGAGTTGTTTTATTTGCAGATCTTCTGCCACCCCACACATTGCTCATCAATCCTGTGCATTTTCTATGTGCATCAATCCATCAGAAGAGTGCATTTTGGAGTGTTGAGATCCGGTGGTTTATATTAGGGATAGCAATTAGCCAGTTAAATCGGGACAGAGGATCATGTTTCAGTGGAAATAATCTTTTGCACCGCAGGAAAACATTACTGTACAGTGCATTTAAGTGCGAGAAAGAGAGGATTAAATCTTTAAAACATAAAAATGTGTCAACGTTATTATTTACAACGAAAGAAAACAAGATCATTTTCGGAAAGCGACAAAAAGAAATCGGGTTACAAAATTCCGTACCAACTGTTATGTGTTTATAGTTCCTTTTTCAGAGTGGATTCTTAACTTGTATACACACACACACTGGGCGGGCGTATCATTTACTTCGATTTGCTCGCACCGCCTTTCGTCGGCTTGGTGACCTTCGGGGACTTGGCTGGTTTGCCGGCCGGCTTGGCCTGCTGCTGAGCACGCAGCACCTTCACGACCTTCTGTTCGTCGATCAGGAATGCACGGATGATACGCTCGCGCAGGCAACGGTGGCACAGCACACCACCGAACGTACGGGTGACGGTCTTCAGGCGACGGCTCATACGCGGACGCTCACACGGCCGGGATGGCTTGATACCGCTCAGCTCCTTCTTGCACTGACCGCATTTCGGGAGGGTACGGCGTTTCTTCACGTACAGGTACACTAGACGCCCACCGGGAGTGCGGACACTATAACGAAAATGAGAAATTGTATTAACACTCTCGGTTTTAAAGGAACGGGCGGTTTTGAGAAAACCACAAATCCATCGTCCTTGTGCTGCTTGCTTGTATTCTGCATTTAAAGAACCCTGATCCAACGGACATTCCGAATCAGCATTGGCAAACGTGGAACAACACTTTTTCTAGCACAAATTGGTGGGCATCGAAACGCAGGTCATTTACGCGAGCCGATGGTAGCAAACATTGTGCGTATTTCACTCTTGTTGGCAACCATTGAACAGGCAGTAGGCACTGTTATTCTTCTAGGAAAGTACTCTACACCATAACAACATACGGCAGCAGAATAGGCAAACGAAGAACTGATTTTCTCTAGCACATAACGCTTGAATCGGGAACATGGAAAGCGCAAGGCATCTGTAACCCGATGACCCGTAACATCATGTGCATATGTTTTTCAGCAGTTCACAATTAACGTTGGAATGATGGCTTTCACGCTAGTTTCTATACAGACGGTCTAGGCAGTGTTTGATACGTACATACGGCGTTTGTTGGACTTAGTGTTGTACGACAAGCGTCGTCGAAGCGTCAGTCGCTGGACCATTTTGGCGAATTATCCTACAACGAGAGAGGGCATCGAGTAAAGTTAGTTGACTAGTAATGCAAAGATTTCACGGACAAATGTTGTAAAATCTAAGGAAGGAACGTTGACAGCATCTGACTACGAGCAACCGAGCATCCACCGGTCGCCGTGTTGGGACCGAAAACAAACCGACGCTATATGGACGTGTTCCATTGGTTCGTGCTTTACCACTTATCTTCCAACGCATAGAAACGAGTTTCTAGATTGCATATAGCGATGGTTTCTTGCATGTTTGTTTCGAAACAACCTTAAAAAGTTAATAAATAAAACGCACCTTCACGAAATGTGTCCACTAGCAAGCACGTAAACCGGAAAAAGGGGGAAAACAAGAATGACAACAATGACAACATCATGACACTTTGCCGGAAACACGGAAACGCATACTTTGATTTGACAGCCGGCATTTCGTTGGCAGATCGGCATTTCAATTGTTTTATTTCATTATTTGTTGATTGGAAGTCGAAATCATAGCTCAATATTTTTGTATAATACCATTTAGTTGTTATATCATTCAATTTGTTAGGAAAAGTGTATTCTTTATTATTATCTTCCTTTTTTATCGATATTGTTGAACACTGGACCTTGCTTTATAAACGTCTGTCCGTCGATGTTGTTTGATCAAAATAAAGTGCTGTCAAAGCTAATTAATTAAATCAGTGCAAAAAGCGACTAAAAAAATAAAGAAAACTGAATTTATCTCGCCGCCCCGTGTGTTTTTGTGTCCTGTGGGAAATATTACAATCGGCAATCTGGTCTTCATTCCGGGGCAATGATGGCTTCGGTGCGTATACCGGAGCAAAAGATCATACTGTGCGGCGAGTACGGGGTGGGTAAAAGCTCCATATTCCGTCGGTTCGCGACGAACAACTTCGTAACATCGACCGACCGGAAGTCTACCCTGGGGCTGGACCACTTCGGTAGGACATTTAATGTCGGTGACAAAGAGATCAAGGTACGGTGCTGCATTTCTTTGTTCGGGCATATTCTAATGCGTAGTTTTCGTGTTCTTTTAGCTTCAGCTATGGGACACCGGTGGTATGGAACGGGTTGCCTCGGTTACATCCAGCTATTACAAATTTGCAGAAGCAGCTATCCTGGTGTTTGCGCTGGACAACGAATCTTCTTTTCACGCCCTGTCCCAGCACATGCTGGACGTGGTGACGTATGCAGAGAATGCCAAAATTTTTCTCGTAGGCAATAAGGTAGACCTAGAATCGAGCAGTAACGATCCACCGGTAACGGATGCGGACATGGAATCGTTTTGCGAGCAGTGCCACAGCCTCATTAGCGCCACGTACAAAACTTCCTGCAAAACCGGGGATGGGCTGGAGGAAATGTTCCGCGACATTGCGAGCACACTGGTCGAATCGAACCGATCTCGGTTGGAGCTGCAGGCACTGGAAAGCCATGGTTTCAAGATTCATCCACCGGATGAGGTGAACGATCCTAGCTGCTTATGCTAGTACACTTATCTTGCCTAATCTGTTTTGTGGTTGTTCGCTTTTTCGATTGCTCTCACCTCTTCATGGGACGAAAAACGTTATCCGTATGTTGATAAGTTGTTCCATACTTCTCCCTGCTAGCGTTCTGCTGTTCCCCCATCTCTAACGCAAAGCCGTCCGTGCGAGAGCGCTATCAGATCAAGCATTTACACGATTAATAAACTCGTTGCATTAATGTAACGGGTTGCATTCCATTTGCCAAAAACAAAAATTCGCAGACTATTAATCTAACTAAACGAGTGCTAACCGGGCACATGCAACCACAAGAAAAGTGCCATCGAAACACCGGTTTACCGGAGCGTGTAGGCGACGGATCGGAAGTGTAATCAAAAGCTTATTTATGTTAGCATCATGCGTTTCATCCCATTCACCTAACAATCTTGGAACAATCTTGTGCAGCTACTATAAACGGATACTAATTTTAGATATTAATCAGCATAATCGGTTGTAATTCGTACTGTGTTCGATTGCAGGGCTTTTGATAATTAGAGCTAGCTGTAGCTTTCGTTGTTTTACCCTTCGATGTACAAGTATTTATCAACGTCACATCACATCTGCCTAGGGCTTAGATATAGAATTGGAGCATTAAAGGGATCGTTAATAAAAATGTAGACGAACCGAAGCGTACTGACCCTCTTTGGTCGCGTAAAAAGTGATGTGTGTGCGTGAGTGTGGGCGCGAAGCTTTTTGAATAAACTATTGATTGAATAACATATCGTTTGTTTCATCTTTTGTATTTTACCTATTTCTAAAATTATTTCAAATATCAGTTCCTTGATGTCCCTTTAAATCGGCTGTTAATTGGGCATGATTGCAGCAAAAAAAAAGAATAAACAAAAAAAAACATCGCCTAGCTTGTTGACATCCGCAAACGTCAAACGCGCTGGAAAAACAACGAAACATCGCGGATTGTAAAGTGATCGGAAATCGGAGTGATCGCGTAAACAAAAAAATATGAGTGTTTGTGATTGTGTGGTGCTGCTAATGCTGTTTGCTGGCGGAATATTGGCGGCAAGTGATCAAGGTAAGTGGAGCAATTGTTATCCTTATCGAAAGGTCCCGATTCCGTCGCGTAATTTCGTATGCAGACGATCCCGACATTGTGGCTCCAATTGTGGAATCTCGGCCTGGTGTACAGAAACCGGTTGCGTGAGTGAGACAACATGAGGGGATCGTTAATAAAAATGTAGACGAACCGAAGCGTACTGACCCTCTTTGGTCGCGTAAAAAGTGGTGTGTGTGCGTGAGTGTGGGCACGAAGCTTTTTGAATAAACTATTGATTGAATAACATATCGTTTGTTTCATGTTTTGTATTTAACCTATTTCTGAAATTATTTCAAATATCAAAAGAGGCGAATGAGGTCTATGAGACCCAAAGCCTCTATAAATAAATGAAAAAAAAAAAATCAGTTCCTTGATGTCCCTTTAAATCGGCTGTTAATTGGGCATGATAGCAGCAAAAAAAAAGAATAAACAAAAAAAAACATCGCCTAGCTTGTTGACATCCGCAAACGTCAAACGCGCTGGAAAAACAACGAAACATCGCGGATTGTAAAGTGATCGGAAATCGGAGTGATCGCGTAAACAAAAAAATATGAGTGTTTGTGATTGTGTGGTGCTGCTAATGCTGTTTGCTGGCGGAATATTGGCGGCAAGTGATCAAGGTAAGTGGAGCAATTGTTATCCTTATCGAAAGGTCCCGATTCCGTCGCGTAATTTCGTATGCAGACGATCCCGACATTGTGGCTCCAATTGTGGAATCTCGGCCTGGTGTACAGAAACCGGTTGCGTGAGTGAGACAACATGAGGGGTACGGTTTGTTTGTGATGCTGCTGGTGCAAGTGCATGTGATGTTTTCTATCGATAGTGATGCAACGACATGCTGCTGATGCATCGGATCTGGAAAGATGAAGTTTTTGCGAGGAAAATTAACAAGATCCATCGCTTGTTGGGCCTGAGAAGTATCTGAAGACAGTGGATGTTATGATGAAAGATGCTGAATGCTACCGAAGCGGCCAGTCGAATGGGAGTCCTGCTTTCTCTTTCGTACGCGGAGTGTGCGCAAATCATAATCCTACAATACGTGATCGCTAACCAGAAACTCGGTTGCACGGGATGTAGGACTGAGGACGTTTAACGAATGTTTTAGGGGAACAAGAAAAGGGGAGCGGACAGCAGTATGGACCTGAGGGCGGGATCAACATTAGAAAGGGCATTTGATCATGATCTGGCTGAAGGTCAAATCGGGGAGAGAAGCAAGCCCGGCTAGCTCAGTCGGTAGAGCATGAGACTCTTAATCTCAGGGTCGTGGGTTCGAGCCCCACGTTGGGCGCTGAAGAAACTTTTTTTGTCCTCGCAATATTTAGATTTCCTTGCCTGTTGCTATAATTTACTTTTATTGATGTTTTCCACATGAAAAGAATATATCATTCACGTTCTATTATCGTTCACATGATCCATATTGTACCTCTTCCCACGATCACACAAATAAACCACCCTATATACCACGTGTGTCTCGATGAAAATGGAATTTTCACACAAATTTCCCATAAGAAGGTAAGCAAAGAAAAACTTTCTGTTACGTTCCGGCGAGCAGTGGATGGATGGTACCTGTTTGATGAAACATGTCGCCCTCGTGGACGTATTGACAACCTGTCTTTCCTTGTTACACCGAAAGGAAATGTTGAAAGATAGCCAGGATGAGAGAAAAAAGTGGTTACACATCTTTCGCTTGCGGTCTGTGTTTCTCTGCGTACGTGAATCTGAACTGATTCACACGATCCTCGATCGTTGTAGTGAATCGAGATGACAAGAGACAACTTTTCACAAGAAAGAAAAAAAACCAACCCAGCGTGGTTATAGTTCCTGCATGATTTGTAATCTTGGTGCGTACGTGAAAGCATTCTGCTTGATCGGCACACGTAACTAACGGGTATCTGTTCGCGATCGAGGACGGAATGGTTCCAAGATTGGGATCACTATTAAAACAGCCACAACCAGTGCAATATTTGATTATCTGTTGTGGAGCACAGTTTGTTATGTATTTATCTCCTTCCAATTTGGAGCTTCTAGCAAATATTAGCCAATATTAGCTTTCCTTCTACAAGGTTTCATATCTTCAGAGTGATCCTTTAATTTGACTAGATACTGAGAATATACACATCATTGTTTAATAGATGTAAAACTTTGTTGTAGATAATAATCATTTCGTATATCACCCATTATTTCGAGCTACTTGCACAAGCGCTTTAATAAAATTACCGCGAGAGGGCGCAAGTAGTTTAGAGAGATCATTTCGTTTGACTGCGCTGAATGATGGAAATTATAATCGATTTGAAGGACAAAGATCTTTTCCTAGAGATTACACACTAAAGAACGTAAAAGACATTTTTGGCTTGCGTCACAGCGTCGTGGAATTTGCTTTCTTTCGACCCAGCTAGAGCCTGCTGTCGATAATACATTTATTCAGATTAACCATTGTTTCTTGGCACTCCGACGTCGATGTCGCTTATGGGAAGGCCTAACGATTTAACAACTTTTTTAGTTGGCATCTAGAACGTTTCTCTGGTAATATAATTCTTCTGGAAATTTTGTAATCCACTAGCTTGAGCATAGATGCACAGGATAGCGAACAGGATGCTCAAAATAGTGAACGAATAATGCAGCTCATTGTCGTATTATTACATGTTCAAATCCAACACGGAAATGACGAGCTGATATTGTGACTTGATTTTACCGAACTGTTGGAAGACATTCGTCCGATCCAATATGTCGACCGTCCTTAATTCTAGGTTCTCCATGATCTGGAAGATTGTGGATATTGAATGTCCCTCAATATTTTCCATAAGATCATTTTAAAATCATATCAGGAGTTTTTAGCTTTAGGTTAGTTTTAGCTTTAGTTTTAGATTAGCTACCGTCAAAGAGAAGATTTCTGCAACATTTATCCGAATCGTTAGAATTCGTGTAACACGTTTTGAAGAAGTACCCAAGCTTAGAATAAACCTTTCATGCCCCGGCGGTGCGTTTAGAACTTCAAATTATCGTGAGTTATGTGATGCTTCCTGGTGAGTTCACAAGATCTCGAACGATCTTTCAAGAAGAATAAAACATTGCACAGTTGTAGGAGAATGATCAACATTAAACGTGCGCGATAAATGTGATGTTATTTTCCTTATTAAAGTTTAGTATTTTCTGATACAGCTTGTTAAATGATCTTATTTGCAGAATTCACGTAATAAAACTGTATGATCAATTATATCCTTATAATCAGTGTGTGATTTTCGTTGCTATATGAAACCCATTACCATATGTATGTTGCGCGAGCCGTGTGCTACTGATTATACGTTCTTTCTCTCCAGCTGTTTGATGGCTTAAATTCAATCAAATTAATAGTTCAAAATAGTACGTTTGTTACGCTTCAAAAATATCCAAACCCCTCAATTTAGAAGGATTCTGTGTCCACAATCTCAGTGCGACAAACTTTCCATCCACGCCAACCGTTTGGATGTTTGCTTGTACAGACCTGGCTTTATTTACCCCATTCGGAGCCATCTTCCAGACGATTGAGCAAACAGTGCGTATAAAGCGCGTATTTATGCAACCCCCCGAAGTGTGTTTGCTTGCAATTCAAATGATTGTAAATATTTATCAGCGGTACTGATGCAAGATGGCACCGGTGAGCAGACCGCCAAGCCCATTCGCTCCAACTCCTTGGCGACGCAACGGTCAAACAGCGACAATCAGGTGAGCTGTAGTGTGCGCAGGAACCGAACAGGTTAATTAGTATGCACCGGCAAACCTTAACTATATACACTGTGGCGTACTATACCGCGATGTCTTCGCGAGTAGTCGTCGACCTTTCCGGGACCTTGCGCTTGGTAAGGTGCGAGAGTGTATGGTACTCTCCATCGGCCTAATCAACGCCGTCCTCCACCAGGACCCTGGTCCTGCTTTGCGCTGGATACAAAAAGGGCCTCGGAATGGGCCACGGAAAGGGCCAAGTTGAAGTTGAAGTCACTCCAGTACTCATAAATCATGAGGACTCTCCCCCTCCATCTTTGTGGGATGTGCAACAAATGCAGCACAGTTCACGATCAGCATGTGCACCTGTGGCCCGTGGACTGAGCCTGAACGTGCGGGAATAATAATTTACGAGTACAAACTACCATCCCCATCATCCAAATCGGAACCCAATTGGCCCCTGGTGATGGGGGCACCGTGAGGACAATAAAAATCCTCCAGCGGCATGGTGTGGTTTGGACGAGAGGACGACTCGATACTTATTTATGGCTGAGATCATAAAATTGGATGTACATGTATTATGATTCTCACCTCAAACCACGCTCGGAAGAGAGCACCCGCGATCTTCCACATCAGGTTGACTTTTATATGATCGATTGCACGAGAAGATGAAGCCAAATTGGGCCTCTTTTACCATCGTTCTTTTGCTTTGGTTTTGTAGTGCATCGCAATAAACCTGTTCCTGCATCATGCTATGCATCCGATACAATTATTTCCCACTGAGAATGTGAAGTTGTAGCAAAACAGTTCTATCGGATGAATCGTAAAACTGTGATCTCCAATACCGGGTCGTCCGTACCAGGGACATTTACGGGAACTACTTGCCCACAGCCAGGTAATGTGTGTGTCCGTGAGAAATCAGGCGGGAAATGTAGCTTCAGATGCATCAGTCACCGGCCAATGAAGGTTTTCACGTTCATATTTTTTATCCGGTTGTTTTTTTTTTGTTGTTACTGCACCTGATAACGTGACGATCACATACTACTACGCTGACAACCGGTGGCGCCACTGGCAATGTATTAATAGCAAAAGGAATTCCAACGTTGTGTGCCTTTTTTTGCTTCATTCGTGTTCACCTGCTTATAAACATGAGAAATCAGAAGTCATCGTGAAGAAAAGAGGCTCACGAGGGTTTGGAGCAGGTCCAACGCGCGTGTACGATTAAACTATCGATATCTTGATGATATCGAGTTCCAGTAGCGAATTCCGCGCGATAATCTCTTGTTTGTGGAGATGATTATTTCTTCTTCGCTGACACTATTTTCCTTGAACACAAGTCCTTGCTTTCACTCACCAACAGTGAGTGTATCCACAAGTATCGCTTACGATATTTCCCCAATCGTTCTCTGGGGGGGTTACACGTGTCATTATTGTTACAGCAATTTGCTCGCCAGCAACGCCAGCTCTCTATTGATCGTTAATTTAGTAGCTCCTCGAGCGATTTGCCGATCGCCGTTAGGTTTAGGGCGAACCGGTTTCGGGCAATCGGGATGCGGAACGACCTTGCCGGGCAAAAGAAACGGAGGCGTGTGATCGTGATAGGAACCGAAAAACTTTACTTCCAATTGCGCCTTGCTTCTATCACCCACGTGTGTCCCACAGTTTATCCCCAAAACGAGAGGTCCACCATTATGCGATGAACAACCAACTGCTTCACTGTTTCGTTATAATGATCGAGGGGTTTTTTTTTGTTTTCTGAAAGCCCTCAGGTGCGGAACTCCCGACTTGCTGCCGATCGTGCCGTAATCGATTCCCATTATTTCTGACCTGGACCTGACTCTCCAACAATCAAATCGGTTCACTTGTTGTCAGGCAGGGAGTCGAGAGCGAGAGAGTGTGTGTGTGTGTGACAGAGATCAGCAAAACGCCTTCAAATGGGGTTGCTATCTGAGATCCAGATCTCGTTGGAATCGTTCCCTTTTTCGGCAGAGGAGCGTCAACCCCAGCATCTTTGGTCTGCGTTCGGTCTTTCGACACTTCAAGCTGACATCTGATAGACACTATCGTTTGATTCGGGGTTTTTTTTCTTTGTTTACAAGGTTCGGCGATGGATTTGAATCCGTCTTGTTTTTTCAAGTGGAGTGATCCTCCATTTTTTTGCTTGGTCATCTTCGACGAATGCTCCGTAACTGATACATCCTGAGTGTGTCTTAACGCTGTGATGTAAGAATTGATATTAAATTATATTATTAAAATATCCAGCAACAAGTTCCTTTTTTGGGGTATCTTAAAACAGAACATTAGTAAAGATCTCGCACATCGGCACATCAACCCGTCTCTCGATTTCTGGCCCAAAAGCACCCCATCTCGGAATTGAAACGATCTTCATTTTGTTTTACAATCACCGCCGCCATTTATCGATAGCGCAGCGTATTAGGCGCCAACTTGAGTAGACGCCAGGAAGATCCCATCTTCATCCACCGGTTGATGAGGTTCTTGCCCACACTTCAAGATTCACCCCTACGATAGCTTGACTTCCTTGTGACGTAGGTGCTTGCTTGTTTTTGTGAAATTAATATCTCCACTTCAAACTTGCCTTGGCAAGGTTTCCCTTCCCCAATTGGCTGTGGATTGTGTGAACAGCTTTTCTACGTTCTCACTACGAGCTCTTGAGGTTCGTCTCTTTCACAGAGACCCGCCGTAAAATTCGGCCTTTGGTTACGGCTGTGGTGTGTTTGGGAAAAATTTGATTAGTAGCACAGGCGGGAAACCTTAGCAGGATTTAGCCCGCGATACGAGAACAACGGCACAACAAACGTTTACAAAGGAACCGAACAACCGTACGTACGTGACACGGCTTTTGTCACGGTGGGGGCAGCAAATCGCCGTGACGAAATACGCCAACAGCTTATTGAGTGTGTGTTTGTGTGTGATTATTCCTTCGTGGCGTTGTTTTTACTCCCGCGCCCGCATTAATCCGGCACAAATGAAGGTTTAAAGTAATTTAAATATTATTGACTCTTTTTTGGGGGTGTTTTTGTTTCATGTTCGGCTTTCGGCTTTTGTGTTCCTTCCTTACAGGGGCTTCATTTTGGTTTTTCGAACATTTCCCCGACAATTCAAACGTGGTTCAAACGGCCACGTTTGATGCTTCGGGCGCAGTAAAAGTCATCATTCGGTCGCTTTTGATATGGATATTAGGCATGCTTCTCTTCCTTGTCACAAGCAATTCCTTCTCCGCTTTTCGAAGCGTGCTGTGGGCCAATGGCGATGTCTTGGTGATATGGATTTTATTGTTTCATCTGGGTTCTGGGTAGACGCCATAATCCACGGCAATCACGGAAGAGTGTTGAGGTCTCCCCGTTTAATTGGAGATCACAGTTTTACGATTCATCCGATAGAACTGTTTTGCTACAACTTCACATTCTCAGTGGGAAATAATTGTATCGGATGCATAGCATGATGCAGGAACAGGTTTATTGCGATGCACTACAAAACCAAAGCAAAAGAACGATGGTAAAAGAAGCCCAATTTGGCTTCATCTTCTCGTGCAATCGATCATATAAAAGTCAACCTGATGTGGAAGATCGCGGGTGCTCTCTTCCGAGCGTGGTTTGAGGTGAGAATCATAATACATGTACATCCAATTTTATGATCTCAGCCATAAATAAGTATCGAGTCGTCCTCTCGTCCAAACCACACCATGCCGCTGGAGGATTTTTATTGTCCTCACGGTGCCCCCATCACCAGGGGCCAATTGGGTTCCGATTTGGATGATGGGGATGGTAGTTTGTACTCGTAAATTATTATTCCCGCACGTTCAGGCTCAGTCCACGGGCCACAGGTGCACATGCTGATCGTGAACTGTGCTGCATTTGTTGCACATCCCACAAAGATGGAGGGGGAGAGTCCTCATGATTTATGAGTACTGGAGTGACTTCAACTTCAACTTGGCCCTTTCCGTGGCCCATTCCGAGGCCCTTTTTGTATCCAGCGCAAAGCAGGACCAGGGTCCTGGTGGAGGACGGCGTTGATTAGGCCGATGGAGAGTACCATACACTCTCGCACCTTACCAAGCGCAAGGTCCCGGAAAGGTCGACGACTACTCGCGAAGACATCGCGGTATAGTACGCCACAGTGTATATAGTTAAGGTTTGCCGGTGCATACTAATTAACCTGTTCGGTTCCTGCGCACACTACAGCTCGCCTGATGTGATGTGCGAAGAAGTGTTAATAGTGTTTTAAAATGAATTGTATTTATAATGAATGATTATTAATCATTTCGCTTCGTGGGGCTTTTTGTTTGCCGTGCTGTGCTGACCACTATATCGATCGGAAGGATCTCTTTGCTTTCCGTTCCAAAAAAAAAAAAATCGTGAGATGGATGAGATATTTCATGTCCCCCGATGGCAGTGGCTGTAGTGAAGTTTGTGAGCGAGTTTCCGGAACGCCATAATGCAAGCAAAAAATTCGTGACCACGATAAAGCGGAATTAATTGCTGATAAACATGGGGATTTTGCGATCGGAGAGCTGGATTGTTTTGTTCCCCGGTGTATGAGTTCTCTTGAATTGTTTTGGAACTTGGATTTATTGGTAATGACAAGTGTTTAAGCTAGAATTATGAATCTGAGCTTCTTGTTGAACCGCCTTGTCTGTGCCTTAATTGTCTGTGTGAAGTTTATGAGATCTGAAATGTTGTAATGTCGCTTCAAACAAAATAACCAAAAAGTGAGCTACGAGAGCACGGTGCGGATGGGATTCGATACCACGTCCCTAATGTGTGAACCGGTTCCAACGTAAATACACAGCGGAGTTCAAGTGATTTCTAGAGCATGGATTTAGATTAGGAACATAGTACAAGAATCTCTAAGCTATACTTATGAACTTCAACTTCTTGAATCAACTTACCTGTTTCTTTTTAACCTTTATTACCGACAATTTCGTATGACGCCCGCCTTTCGCCACATGTCGAGAAAAATACGATCCAAAAGTGTTTGTTCGATTGCATGATTTTCGCCATTTACCAGGGCAGAACGGAAGATTATGGTCGATGGGTTGCATTTAACTACAAAATGTTTTGAAAATAATTTGGCTTTTTCGTTACAAAAGCGAGAGCGTCTAAACTACAATTACCAACAGAAGAAGAAAAAAAAAACATATCTTCGTTTTTAAGTCACGTTCTTCAGTGCTAATGTCCGCAGTGCACATCATACTCACATTTGGCTAGTTGATGAATGGAATTATTCATCATTATGTTGCGGTATATGCGCATTCGCATAATTCGTAGACAGCGCAAAAAAAAGGAGCCACCCGAGCTCATCTCAATTCCTTGAAATTCGTTGTGTTCTTCCTTCTGTTTTTGCAATATTTCATGCTCCTTGTTTTTTTTTCTTCTTGGAAAGATATCTCCTCAAAACCACGAGCATGAAGAAGTAAATCCAAGGTAACTCGAACGGGATTTTATTACATTTTCCAGTACGTAACACCCAACCCCGGGTATAATAGGGCAAATGGGAAAAAGGGAGTTACGAACTTCCTTGTCGCAGCAAGCAAAACAAAAAAAAGGAAGAAAGAAGTGTGAAGTGCGCTTTTGAAAGACGTCAAAAAACTGCACCATCATCATCATCATCATCATCGTCACCACCACCAACTCCACCGTCATCTAGATGATCATCGTGCGTCGTCTGCCCGCCTGTGTGATGCTCCAAAATGGATGCTAAAAACGTAAAGCGGAAGAAATTATGAGCATAAATTAACTCCCGAACAAAGCGCCAGCGGGCAACGGTGGTGTGGCTTGGTAGATGCATTGTGTACCTGACCTGCTCCAGTAGTAACAATATTTCGAAGGCCGTCTCGAGATGTCGAAGTCGAAGATGGTAGGACAAAGATAGAGGGAAACATAATAACTGAAAACAACCCCGTTAGCGCGCACTCTGGGCTCCCGGCGCCTGGCGACGATGAGGTCCTGTGTGTAAGTACGTGTACGTCTGGGTTGGGCGCAAAAACGCGAGAGCGCGCGCGATGGACCTCGGTAGTGCGATGATGATGGGCTCCAATGGCGAGATGATTTCAGGTTTGTGGCTGCTCAGTTTTTGGCTCGCTTATTGGCTTGAAAATCTTCGGGTTGCTCCAGCCCCGCAGCACAAGCACATTGTGAGAAGTCTTTCTGTCGATGCATTTTAAAGGTTGCCCCGGTTCAAAAGCCCAAAACGGACTGTGCGCAGACATGCCGGGAAGACGAACAGCCCAAAGGGATCCGTTGGCTATTATTTAGAAGAGCTGCACAAGAAGGTGGTAAGAAATTAATTTTCGTAAACGTTTAATCGTTTCTCGACTTTCTTTTCACCATCAGTGATTTTCGGGATCCGGCTGTGAACGATCGGATGGATGGATGGATGTGGACGGATAGTGGAAGTGGACTTCAACGCCGGAGACAGCAAGCATTAATGCGCACATCGTGATCGTTCTTACCAAGCGCAATGAACATCACGTACGAAATGGGGGGCTATAGGGAAGGCAGATTCAGCTCAGGAAGATCGTTATCGGTACCACTCCTGGTACCGGGAGCAGGACAGCAACACCACCGGAGACAGTAGTAAAAAGTGCTCGTTACAGAGCGCATGATCGTAAAAGCAAAGACGAAACAACCGAAAACATGTCCAACATGATCATCCTTCAGACTAACTTCCAGCCGAAGTGTACCGATTAGGCATCGATCAGCGTGGAAAGCCCGCCACCGAAAGCGTTTCGCGGGCAGGGCAGGCAATTTATGTACGTATCTAACCCATCGTTTCGCTCGCACGTTCCGCGGCGTGTAATTGAAATTATTCGAGCAACAGCAGAAAGTAATTGAAGGTAGAGGCCGTGTGTGATGGAAGCAATTTGTAGTGGCTGCTTAATGACGCCATTATGAGGCGGCCGAAACCCTAAACCATCTCCGGCTTGTACATTTTATTTTACGCGATACTGCTTTTTTAGGAGTTGCATCCTGCTGCAGTTACTTGTGTGTTCGAGATAAAACTGATGGTGCGTGATTTGTATCGGTTTGCTACTTTCGGTGCATACTAATACTCCTGGGGTCTGGGGTGACGTTGAAGACTCAGCGACCGAGCGTATAGCGAGCGAGTGGTGTCGGTTTCCTTCTTGTAGTTGGAAGGTTTTTATGTAAATTTAACTGCACAAGAGACAGCTACTCATGTGCCCAAGTGGCTGGAGTGATTGCAGTTAAAGTTAGGACTCCCGGTGAGTGTGCGCCAGAAGAAGTTGGAAAGGGAATAGGTTTATTAATTTCTCACACGAGATGAAACTACTGATAGATACAAATAGTCGTTATTGTACGGAAGAGAATATTTCTTTCTTTAATGTCACACGATAAATAATTCCTAGCGTCCAGCGGTTGCAGGATCACTATCGGACACACGCGACACATGGGAGTGTTTGAAACGTGTTCGACTGGTTTAGGATCATATTAATGTTTAGATAAGCTAGATACGTTAAGTTACAACGCACAGCTCGTAATCCACTGCCGTTATGTGCATTAAGCGCTTGTCGTTCGGAACTACGTTCGGGATGTTTACTTGTTTTGAATACAAATTGCTGGATGTTAACGTTAATTTCTCTGCATTTTATTGCTTTCAATTAGTTTCCAATCAAGTCGGGACGCTCGCTTGTTGTAGAAGAATTCTTCTTTTCCAACTGTCTAATGACAACGAATTCGAGAAGAAATTATCAATGAATATTCACACACAAAAACAACCAGCAAGAATAAAGAACGATCATCACGAACCATGTCCGAAAGTTTGAGAACTCTACCATTCCCGGCTCACACTCGTCTTGCGGGCAGCGAATTTTTCAAATCAAAATAATTAATTATTTAAATTAGAAAACGCAGGCTTGATCGATGGAAATGAGTTTTACCGTCGTCATTCAGACGTTTTGCGCCGTCCGGCTGAACTTTTGAACCGGCGGCCATCATCAGGCGCCTATGATAGCACAGGAAGAAACGAAACCTTATAGGTTTCAATTAATTTTGCTCTTTTCGCGTGATCTTTTAAACACGTTCGCTTTGTTCCCACAAACCGTCCGTTTCGTTTCGTTCCGTTGGACGATTGCGAAACGTTTACCCATCTCATCCTATGCTTTTGATCAGGCTCCAAGACAGCGTACCTATTGCACGTTCTTCTATGTGCGTTGTGTGTCCAGGATAGCAAACGCAAGAAACTAATCGGTACGATTTGTGCCCCAAAACCTTCGATCCTAACGGATGAGATGATGTATGACCTAGTTTGCCGAAAAAGGTTCCCTTGGACGATGATGAGCCGAGACGGATCCGTGTCGCTTTTATGTATGCGAGGTTTTCTCTATTCTCACCAGTCCAGCTCAGTCCAGTGTCCGTATGTACGTGTCCGCCGTCCATTCATGGGGACGCTGATGTGCTTGTCGTTTATTGTTTTTTGGTGTGTTTTTCTACCTCGCAGATGGAAATCCCCAGTTGTTTCTCTCGTTCGTTGATGATTTTTCGTGAATGAGCTTCATGTTTTGTTTTTGCCAAAGGGGCCAAATGGTTTACCGAAGTGATCCGATACCCTTTTAGGAAGGTTCGCATCTAAACGCGATTGGAGTAATAAACAGTTATCTTTACGTTTTTTTCTCGCGCTATTCCTATTTGCTGTAAAATGCTCCAGACATTTGAGATTTTGGAGCCAGTTTTGTTTGTTCAGCAGCTTTATTTTCTCAGCTTGCATCAACGGAACCTGAACATAGCATGTTTTTGTATGCACACGAACCACGAACGTGATTGATCTTTATTGTACGAAGGATGAGATCAGCAGAAATCGGTTGCCATTGACGCACTGCGAGCATTGGTGCTGTACTAATGTGTTTTGCGTCTAAGCAATTTGAAGCCATTTTCAAGAAGCACTGTCAGAGTTACCTCATCTTAAGATGGTAGATTAAATGAGCGAAGAGCATGGAATGAGCATCAGGTTTTTACTTAGCTTTTCCATGAATGGAAATGATGAATATACCTCGATGGAGAAAATTATTATTCCATTCAATGTCATCAGAGTCTTCGTGGAAGTTCAAATGTCGAACGATACAGGGTTAGCCAAGTCAAAACGAAATTGAACATATGGATCCAAAGCAATGGAAGTTTTGAAAACCCAGCATGTTCCTTGCAATGATAGATACAATAAAGAATTAACCCGAATTTCGAGATGATCTGCAAAAATTGTTCAAGTTTCAACCAATCATTCTTGAAACGGGCCTATTTCGATTCCTTTGTAAAAGACATTTCAGCAATTTCCACAAATTAGTGAGTGTCATTTTATGTGAGACCTAAAAATCAAGCTTGTTTCTATGCGTATTTCCTATGATTGTGAACTATTCTACAGAAAATGTCCACCATATGCTAAAAATTTTTTACTTAAATTAAGATTTTGAAAATCAAATTTAAACAGCTGGTTAGAGTCCATATAATCGTATTAGTAATTAGTTCCGGAGCCGGCTCCGACTAAACGGCTCCAGAGCCGGCTCCGCACCCACGGCTCCGGACCCGGCTCCGCACCCACGGCTCCGGAGTTGGCTCCGTACCCACGGCTCCGGAGCCGTTAGTTTGCCGTTAGGCCGTAAAGAGTCCATTTTTTGATGCCGTTATCACTATGCACTTTGCAAAATAATTATCGCAACAATATCGTAATACTTGCTTGATGCATATTATTTTTCTAATGATAACATTAAGAATCATTTAAATTGTCCCGTTAAATTAATTAAACAAAAGCAAATAAGAATGCATCGTTCCACGATGCTGTGACCGTCTAAATTAATTAATTGTTGTATTATTTTTAATCCAACTACGTGCGCACAGATGAAGAATTGTCTTGTAGAATGTGTTTGCTTCGTTTGTATGATTTTGCTACTTTATTGCGCGAGTTTCCGTAGCCAGTAGTTTGAAACCGTCTCAGGAGCCGTGGGTGCGGAACCGGCTCCGGAACAGTGTTTTCCCGCTCCAGAGCCTGCTCCGAACTTACGGCTCCGGAGCAGGCTCCTTACGGCCTAACGGTGAACTAACGGCTCCGGAGCCGGCTCCGAACTAACGGCTCCGGAACCGGCTCCGAACTAACGGCTCCGGAACCAGCTCCGAACTAACGCCTCCGGAGCCGGCTCCGAACTAACGGCTCCAGAGCCGGCTCCGAACCAACGGCTCCGGAGCCGGCTCCGAACTAACGGCTCCGGAGCCGGTTCCGAAAATTATTTGAACCGGTCGGAGCCGTTTTTCTCATCACTAAATCGTATGTATGGAGCTACAGATATGCTGATTCGTATTGTGGTAGACAAGCAGACCTGTATTGTATTTTAACCTGGTAAACCCTGTACATCTCTCGAATGCAACCACGTAAATCCCGTTTTACCTTTCCTGCATCTGTATCTCGACCTGCTGGCAACTGGGAAGAAAATATTCGCATGGGTAGCAACCCAATGATCATAATTTTTCATTCCCATACTAGTTTGTATTTTTTCAGCACGTAAAAGACAAACAAAACGGATCGGCATGAGCAGCCTCCAAACGTACAGGATAGCGGTGCAGCACCGGGCAGAGTGCACTATCGTTGATCGACGATGCACATAAAACGATATGATAGGACGCATGATGGATGGTAATCGCTTAGCAGCCAATCGGTGGAAAATCTATTTTCAACGGCATTCCACCGATGCGGGTACGCTGTTCTACCCTCCGCTCTGGTGTGTTTGAAACCGGAGACGCATAAATAAGATTTAATTGAAAGATATCAATTGCACACGTAAACGAACGGGCGCGCAATGTACACCCGTTTTATGCAAGCGCCCGCCGCCAGCACATCTGTTCAGAGTGTGGAAAGCTTCGCGTTGAATTTTGTGCCACGAAAATAGATGAACGACGATGAAGCTCACAATCAACAACAGCGCCTTTGCTTGTCCCAGTTGTGAGCAAGGAGAAACAGTGGGATAGGCAAGCGGATGCTGATAAAAACTCGATCACTTTCCCGCGGGGCATTCCCGTGGACCGATCAGCACAAGCAAAAGGGGGCGTCGCATGCGAAAAGGTCACAAGCAGCAGCTCGACAGTATCAGTGTCGTACGGAACACCGAACGATACCAGAATTGCGCAAACCACGCGATCGATAAAAACTTTCGCCCCGTGTCGAAGTTCGATGTTCGATGCCCGTGGGGCTTCTTCGCTACGACCTACAGCAGCAACAAACCAACGCGATTGATGTAGACACCGGGAGATGGATACCGGCGATCGTGTAGTCGCGAAGATCGCACACACGGATCCTGCCACTTTTTTGCCCTCCTGCGCGCCTTCTTCTTGGATGCGGACAACCGCGGACGACCACCAGCCAGCCAATCTGTTTCTAATTAGATCGCTTACAACCATTTGCGGGCGTCTAATGGTGTCGGCTCTTCGGGCGTTTGCTGCACGTCGATGGAAAAAGGTTCTAGCGCTACCGATTGACCGATGGGTCGCGCACCCTGGGGAGCTAATGGACGATTAACGGAAAATCTGTCGCTTCCGCTCAGTCGCACCCATCCGAGCCAAACTGAGCTGATCGATCGATCGGTTGGGAAAAGAGCTTTAGGCTTTAGCTGTAGTTCACCACCCATTCATTCCATCTACACACAGCCACAGCGACTTTAAATGGGATCTGAATGGTTGCAATTATTGGCCTGTTTGTTTTTCGATTCCGTGCCTCTCCCGTTGGGGGTTGTTTCGTTTCGTGCACGATTCGTAAGCGAGAGCCGCAACGAAGAAAGAAAACAAAAACAACACCCCATCAAGCTAAACGGTAAGCGCAACACCAGAAACAACGCCAGATGGTCACATTGTAGGATGTCTTGCGCTACATCCTTGTGCGCTTTTATGCGCGATGGTTTATTTGTTTGGTTTTTTTTTGCTGGCAGTGACCGTGTTGGGTATACAGATGTTGGCCTTTTTCCGTTTTTTGGCTCGTATTTAAAATGGGACAAAACATTTCGGTACAGATCGTTGGATGTGTGAATCACTCGCCGTTAGCGGTGTGTCGTGTCGAACGCACAGCACGGACCCGGGCAGGACTGGTCAATGTCGTCGTGGTTTCTGGTTTCACAAGCCTGGCCTAGTTAATTCTTATTTAGGCACCAAGCTGATCGTTTAACGTGAGCTTTCAGTGTGAAAGAAAGGTATGCCGTTTTGTGTTATACCAACGACCCAAACCACCTAATATAGATCGTTTCATTTTGATAGTGCGTTGTTTATTAATGAAGATTTATTCTTTTGCAGGTTTTTGGCCATGTTCCAATGTCCCAGTAGCCTTTGCATCTGGTCAGTTGCTCGTAAGCAACTCCGCTTGTCGACGAGGCTTTCCTTTAGAAGTAACAACGCAACGAAAAACAAACATTCACTGCAAACTGTACTAAACGTCTGGAGGTCGCCCATTTGCGTTCCCTCCGCTCACTGCGCACTATAACTATCGGCTAAAGATAAAGTGGCGACCATTTGTGCGACAGGATTAGGCGCACCAAATAGGCAATTGTGGGACTCCTAATGTGCACACAAATGCACCCAGCAGCAGTATTGGATTGCGTGCGAATTGCGTGGTTCGGTAGCGAAAACGATCATTCTACGGCAGCATTCGGTGCCGTGTGTACAATCGGTCATATCGACCGGATTTGCTACTGCACTTAACCGCACACACTGAGACACCCGTTATGACAGTGTTATGAGCGGCTGTATAAGAGAAGAAAAAAAAATACGCTCAGCCGGTGCATAATTTATCCACTGCAGTCGACAGTACATTCCACACCGATTTGGCCAACAACAAAAGAAAGCCAGAAAGAAGCGGTGAAGGGAAGGATGCTGGAACGCAATGGGGAATTATTTATAGAGCGACATGCGTTCGCGACACGCACCGCAGTTACCCGGTAGCTAGCTGGTTGGATTTTGGAACCGATGGATGATGCTGCAGCAGGACATGCACGGGAAGTGGGCTTTTTGCGGTTTGCGCCTGTTAGACGATACCACCCGAATGCGCCGCGCACTCTGTACCGGCTTCCTTTTCTTGTGCCTGTTTTTGCTGTCTTCGTTGCGCTTTTGGTATGGTAAATGGCTCTTCTTAATATCGACCATAAAACTAGACAGACCCGACCGTGCTTCGTTGGCGGTTTGTGTGCCAATGAGTAGTCATGTTTGCTTACGCCGTTCAGGTGCACAGTGGGCATTTGCTGGATGAAAAGCCGATAAATCTTCTTTGAGTTTTAATGGTTTTAGAATGATTTACTTAAACACTAAGGTACAGTTCAAGTAAAATCAAAGAACTTATACTCTTACTCCAATTGAAAGTCATCATACAAGTAATTAGCATTAGCTGAGTTATTATGAAATTTGTTTCAAGGGGTTTGGCCATAAATTCAAGCGATACGATGGAGCTGTACATAAATTAAACGAATGTGTAAATGCTCTAGCTCCTGTAGTAATTTTAAGGGAAAAAATTACAAATATTTTGAGAGTTCGCGCCCATCGTTACTCGTGTTTGTGTTCTCTGGTCTGTAAAGTGCTTCTGAGCTAGGCTCTTGCACATAAGATCAATCGAAAGATTTAGCTTTGCAGATAAAGCACACAAATGAAATCTTCAATATTATTTTATAGTAAGAGCAACAAAAAATAAAAACACTTTTCACCGACATTAGTTCCACAAAACACCCACTGTGTGCTGGTAGTGTGCTTCATCCCATCGATTTTCACCACAGCTACCGGTGTTTGTTTGCTCGGTGTGGCAAGATCGGGAAAGATTTTCACGATGAAACCTCCTCAACCTACACGGAGCTAGCTCATTGAAAAGACAAACAAAACCCGCTGGCGCACACACACACATATACTCAGGGCATAATTATTAGTGAGGAAATAACAGCGCAAATCATAATGGGCCGCCTTATAAGATGCCGCTGCCAGTCTGCTTGGTTTGCTTGCAAGTGAAATAGGAGAAGAAACGTTTAGGGCGGTCGTCGCCCATTCGTTTCGAAAATCGTTGTGGGCGCTAAAGATGTGGGTGAGAAGGCACGGAGTATGTGTGGAGGCATGATATGTTGCATTGTTTGATGCTCGGCTCTTGGAGCCAACCGGTGCGAAGGCAGCAGGCTCGGTTGTGAGTGGGTTACTCTTTTTAAAATTATGCACACCAGAAGTGGCTGTTTAATATTTCATTTTTCATTCTGTGCTATCCAGTTGCCGTACTTAAACGGAAGATCGTTGTGTGTGTGTGTGTGGAATGATGCTATCGATTTATTATGCAGAAACCGTTCCTTTTGTTAGGTGAAGCGTTTACGATTGCCCTTTTGCGGATCGGAATGAAATTTTCGGTGTATATTATGTGTTTCGAACGCAAATGTGTAAAGCCAGCTTCCTATTCAAAGCAAGTGGTACTTGAAGCATGTATGCATCGTCTAATATCATTATTAGCGGTTGCTATTATTTCAACGCTTCGGTTTACAAATCCGTTAACCAGCCATAAATTCAACACTCCATGACCGAAAGCAAGCTGCTGACAATCGTGCTAACGATTAAATTACACGTGTAACCGGTTTTCCGGCCGGCTGTGCGCGTGCCCTCGCTGTAGTACTCGTCGGCGTACTGGAATCAAAAATTACGCTCACCCCCTACGCCAGCGGCCCGTGGTCGGGGAAGCAAACTGCAGTTTGCAACGATTTGTTGAAGCTCATACCGGCAGCAGCAACACAATGCGAACCATTTGTTTCGGTCCCACGATCACGGCAAATGCAACGAACGACCAGGGACTCGGGTCGAAACAAACAAAAAGGGTTTGCTGCTACACACGATGATTTATGCGATGTAATTTAAAGCTTACACGTGTTTTCATACGCAAACGCGACTCGTATGGATTGGCAAAGGTAAACGGTTTGTGTGAGGAACAAAACAAAACAAAAAAAGAAATTTGCGTTAATTACAAGGAAGTCAGCAGAAGGACAAGGTGTTCTCAAAACAATATGATTAAATGTGATGTATCGAGACTAAAGTTAAGTTCAATTGCTTTCCGCTGATCCATTTATAATAAGCCTTACCCCAAAACCAGCGCGACACATTTTTCCCCCATTTAATCGCTGGAATGCGGTAGAGGTGGCGCTCAGAATTGCAATTTTGACGCCATTCTGACGGGGCGTTGCACCGGGAGCCTGAACGGGATTAATGACATTCGGCCAGTCCCGAGAGTTCGGGATGATTGTAAGCAATTAATCACATACCAAGAGTGCCCGAAGGAACCGAACCGGCGTGATGATGATGCCAAAAATGGGTGGCGCCAGGTTAACGCGACTTTGGAGACCGACGACCGCCTGTTGTCACCTATCAACCTTTCACGGGAGGAATGCATCTCGTGCCGAACACCGAACACCGTGAGATGTATACCCGCGTGCCACAATGCATCATCGTTTTGTGCGTTCGGAGATGCTATTTGTGCGTGTTTGCGATTATTTGCACCAGCAGCGTGATGATATTAGGGAGCGATCGGTCCATTTGGATATTGTAGATCATTAATTTGAGCGTATGATAAATGGATCCATATGTGGAGTGTGCGAACTCAATGTAAAATGTACCGCCTTTATTGGAGTGCTTGGCTAAGAAGAACATTAAAGGTTCCTTTGTGTGTAATGTATAATTTTGTTATTAGGTTTACATGAAAAGTTAACTAAACTAAACTGAATTCCATGCTGCCTATCCAATACCTGGAATTTCTAGCAGACGCATACATGCCATCACGCCATTTCGCTTTTGTCCTACGGCCAAAAATTCTTCTGAGCATTTTCCTCTGTACATCATCACTACATGAATGGCGTTTGTTCAAAGTCATCAGCGTATGTAAAAATCTCGATTGACTTAGACAATGTGGTCCCAAAAATGTCCTGTCAGTCTCGGATGGCCCCTCTCTGGCCCCAGATTGAAAAGAAGACAGGTAGTTCTAACTTCCTTGCACAGGCCCTTAGTATGGTAGCAAAAGGCGCTAAAATCTCGTCTTCACCTAAATTGGGATGTTGGTTATAACCGTTCTAACAAGCCTGGTAAACTTGACCGGAATTCCAAAAGTACAATGTAGTCCCTGCTAGAATTATATCTTTGCAAGCCAAGGTCCACAGATTATCCCTGCAATAGCATTAGTAAAATGTCCTTAAATCACATATTTTATTGAATGATTATTGACCCATTAAAGGAAAAACAAACAGAAGATGAAGATTCAGAAAGACATACGTAAATGTTTCTATAGCGAGAAGAATCGTGGACCACCAGAGCCGTAAATATGATGTTATCAGCCGACAATATGCACAAACGTTCATAATGTCTGCTCCTTAGTATCATAATGAAATCTTAATGAAAGTCGCACAAAAATTAATGTTCACCGCCGACAAAAGAGTGTGAAATTCCATGCTCAATGGCTCAATGGCATTCAACGAGATAGTCTGTGTTAAACATTGTTCTCCACGTATTGATAAGCCTTTTTGCTACATTCCATTCGCGAGTTGACGACATGTTTGACATTTAGTAATATTTAAAGGCTATATTTTAGCCCAAAAAACACGGAAACGGTGCAACGAACTGCGCGGAGGTAGTGTGGACCAAGCGGACCAAAAGACCTTATCACTATAGTCGGTACTATAGTTGCTGGAGGTAAACGATGCAGCAGGCGTAACTTATGCTGATTGGATTTCGCTGTTTAGTGACACACGCAGTCAGCTCGCACTACGTGTGGGGCTTTTCCTGTTTGCAAAACGGCGGCAAAACTATCGGCCGCCCCGAAAAGTCCTAAATCTGTTGCGTCTCCTAATCCGCAGATCCGCAAGTCCACGCTGGAGCTCATCTTAGTGACGCCTTGCGCTAATCCTTAATCGTGTTCCCCGCCGGTTGACGAACGAAAGCCACCCGCAGCTTCGACATAATGGTTGAACAAAGTGGCTAAAAACGATTCGAACCGGCGCAGTATCGTGGTGCGGCAGTTAGGATAGCTACAAGTTCGCACACTTACCGGTGTGGCGTGGCTTATGGGAAACTGGGAAAGCTGGTGAACCGGGGGAACCTTAATTAAGAAACCGCATGCTCACAATCGAAGCTAACCCATTTGCATAATCTGCTAATCGAACGTCACAACAGCATCAGTCACGTTTCTGCGAGTGACCTGCGCCGTCTCTCTAGCAGCGAAGGATTACGCGGCGACTACTCCTCAACCGATCGAAATTGTGTCCTTTGCTTTCCGTCACCGATAAACCACTATCGAACGCGTATCGGGAATCGAATTTAAAAATCGATCGTGAAATTGATCGTTTCCTGCCTGCCGTTCGGGTGTACCAATTTCGCATAATGATCGGCAGCAACTTGGTCAATGGTAGCGAGAGCATATAGCATAACATCGTGCTCAACAGTGCTGTCTTGCGCGGGGGATATCCGTCCGATAAGAAGTGGACGTTAAACATTGGATCCGTCAAGGCTTTTTTTGTTGCGTCCCAGTTGTCATCGCGTATGTATATTCGATCCGAACGGTCTGTTTCTGGTGGGACAACGTGTACTGCGTTACGCCTCACAGCTAGTCGAAGTGACGTTACACCATTCAACGCACATGATTCGTCTGATTTCGTTTTTGGCGCAAATTTATGCGCATCCCATAAAAGGGAATCACTATCATCACTTCGAACGCGGGGCTGCTGGGATGAGATGAGACTTTCGGGTGCTGCTATCATGGGCTTGCTGCTGCTGCTACCAGACCTTGAATTGATTGATTTATTCGCGCATCGACAACAAGCCCGAATGGAAATGGATAGCTGGATGGGATAAGAAAACATAATTTAACATGCTGTTTTGTCGATGTTTTAGATTTCGGGCGCGCAGCGAACGAACGTGGATTCTTTTTGGGGGCATCTAGGGGGCATTCTTGTCCAAACGTGGTGGTAATTAATTTAAATTTATCGACACTATTAGTGTTATCTTTCCTGTATTCGATTGTCATCTGTTGGTGGAGTTGTGTTACTTTGCGTATTTTATGTACGATTGTTTTTTTGTTTTAATTTGTTTTGCTTTTCTAACATAATAATGTTCCTACATTATTTCATATTTTTATTGCATCACGTCACCAAATTTCTCATTTACTTGCATTTGAAATGATTCATTTTACATTGCCTATTTCTTTATTTTACTGCTTTTTCTTTTGTTGTTGTTAAATTATTTTTTTAAGAAAAAATACATTTTTTAAACCGCAGTTTTTTGTTTTTCTACCGGTTTTTCTCTCTTTTTCTTTGTTTATTTTTTCTTCTTATTTTCTTTTTTATCTTTTAAAAAGCTATTAACTCCTATATGTTTATGTATCTGATCGAAGTTTCTTTTTCATTGACTTTCGTTAATTTTTTTTATATTTTATGCGTGATAACGCCTTGTTTTATTTATTGTGCATCTTAAAAATTATTATTTGTCTTTATTATTTATATTTATTACACCTTTACAACATTTTTATGGACCTACATGTGAAAAATGCTTTTTTATACTGCTTCATGAAATATCATTTTCTCTTCTGTTCTGTATTTCTTGCCTTTACGATCGATAAACTCATCCAAAATAAATCATACGCGCTGCAGTACTGCAATCGATCATTTTACGCAACAAAAGGTGGGAAGATCAGATTCATTGTCGTTGCTGTATATAGTGCTTAAATCTTTTGTTTGTTCCATTTTGTCATTCCCGCAGTACCTTCCTTCTTCGTGTGCCATTTTAATACACACGCAGCTCGCACTCGCCACGCCGTATTCCTCTATAACACCCATAAATCATTTGCAATAACATTTGCAGCGTGTGTGTCGCGCCATTAAACGATCGCTGACCAAATCGGTGCATTTCATTTCATTTCACTCGTTATGGACATTATTGGTGGGAAGCGGAGGGTTAGCGAAATCAACATTACAGAATGCTCGCTTACAGTCGCGGGTAAGAGAGTGCGATTGGGAGTTGAGAAATGAAGGATGCTGTGGGTTTTGAAGTGCAATGAGATGTTTTCAGCCTTGTCAGATCTCAGGTCTCGGTGTGCCACATCACCGGCCCGCATCCGAATGCTTGCGTTTGGTGCGTTGATTTGTGCGTCGGCTGTGTGTGTGTGGTGTTCCTTGTTTGGGCGAAAGAGGGCGACTCCTAAGGGAAACAGTATGTGGCCCACCCCAAGTACGGTGTCTCGTATGCTGTGTGGTGATGGTCATCGTTTGGTACTTAAAATTAAGCTGTCCAGCAGATGTAGCCGGTGTGGAGGAAGTATGAAAGAGGATCACGGCGAGGTAAGAGAAGGAAGACGAATGTCTATATTCAGCAAACACATTCAATATATATGGCAATAAACGACCCCACCGAGCAGCGGGCATTTGCAATTGACTTTCGGCCATTTCTATCAACCCTGACGCTGGTGCCCCTGCTACTGCTTTGTGTACTTTATGGTTTTGATTTTAGATGGCCACTATAATCAACTGAGCCGAGACGCAACCGCGACTAAAGCTAAAAGAGTCAACAAAAACGTTTGAAATGTTTTAATTGCTGCACGGGTGTGCGCTTTCGTCTCCGGGTTGGCGACCCTACAAACGTTCGAGGATTGCTGATCGATCGGTCCGTGCTAATGTATATGGGCTGTTAGGAAAAATATTACACTCATAGGATTTTATTGAAATGTGCACTACGTGGCAGCGTGGCGGCGCAAAGAGTGGTCCCCGTTCGCCCTGTTCTGGAACCGATTTCATCCCCGGCTCTTAACTCGTCCGCTGTGCTCAAGCATACGACCGTATCGTAGAAAGGAATTGTATTTATGGACACATTAAAGTTAAAGGTTATATCCCCATTCAGCGGAAGCGGCGCGTGTTCTGCATGCAGGGATGGGCTTTTTTCAAAGTAGTTTGTGTTTTGCTTTGTGTCGCACTTAAAGAAATTCTCTAAACACACTTTTATATGAGGTATGATTTATGTATCGTGGTAATTAGAATGCTGGGGGTCGTGTAAATGAATGTGCACAGGAAATTATTATTGATTAATACGAGCTTTTGAACGTGATGAATGTTTATGTGAATGAACAAGTAAAGGAAGCTGCCTTCCCGCGTTGGGCTGTATTTGATGAGGATAAATCATCTATAAGGAATTAAACGTGTACCGCCAACTAGTGGATTCTGAATCCTAGTAGAACCTGGACAGATGTATTTTTTCCTATTTATTCTATCCTAGTTATCAATGATTACCAATACTCACATCACAGTCACTGCCAGTAGCACGTAAAGTAAATTATAAAAATGTCCAAATGTCCAAACATTATCGCCACAAATGTCCAGGACCACCAGAACAGCAACTTTTTGCGTATCGTGTTATAAAATTCTAATAAGCCATTAAAAATAGTCATTGGCCATCGAACAGACGAAGAGAAAAGAACCAAAGAATATGAAAGATGGCTTAAACTAAAAAATACACCTTGAGAATTATTCCCCCCAAACCTTGCTGGCCACTTATAGTTTCATGAACGATTCATATGCAAATACACCGATCATCACATTGAAATTGCTGCTTTGCAAAATCAGTTTGCAGACACCCGCGAAGTTATCATGGGTCCATCATCTAGATGACTGGCTGAAGCATCGTGAAACGAATTTAAAGCGTGTCCTTTTCGTCAGGCTCACAAACTCGAGCAAACGTACCTCGAGCGATATTCTAGGTCTCGCACCGGTCTGAAACCGGGTAGATCATATTTTATGCAGAAGGTTTCGCTGTTTTATTATCAATTATTACGATTTGATTTCAACTTTACGACTTCATAAATGTTATTTCAAACATCAACGGCGCACGGGAAACAGGTGGTGGTGCCAGGGTGTTGGGGTGGTTAATTTACGATGAATTTAATTGAAGCAATCATAAACCCAAAACCGGTCACCCAAAGTGATCTACAGGCCAGAAACGAGGACAAGAGTTGGGGAGAGAAACTAGTCTTTATTACCTCCGGGGAGGTTGGCCAACCAAACACAGCTGTGCGGTTTTTTGTTTCGTTTGGCATGCATAAAAATCTTAACATTTAGTCTACATTCATCATACCGTATCATGGGTAAACGCAGCTTCATTGGAAGGAGTGGTCACTTATTTGTTTGGGGTCCGAATTTGCATCCGCAATGGTGGATTGTTTCAAGAACGTGCGCTAGCTTGTTGTCTCTATTTCCGTAGTGTTTGTAAGCGTTTTTTGTTGTTGTTTTGCGTGAACCTGGTGTCGAGGGCAAAATTTATCTGACAGTCATGCTGTGGTCCAGTAGGATGTGCCAATCTCTAGCTATGCCTGTGGTTGGTTGGTCTATGCTAATGGCACTCATAAACCTCGCTAGAGGCATAAAAGATATTTGGCACGAGTGAGGAAGAAAATGGTGCTCGTTTGTTTCCTTGATGCCTTTTTATTGACCCTCGCTGCTCACCACGATAACAAGGTATTAAAAATGAAGTATTCATTCCGCTTAAAAAAAAGAGTAAAAGATTTTTTCGAACGTGATGGTTTGTGTGAGGTTACTATTCGGTTGACTTCATTTCATCTCAACACCAAATTAGAATAAAGCCATGAATGTTGAAGAAATGAAGTTAAATAAAAGAGCTTATCACGACGCCTCATGGGTGATATTGGCTGAGGGTGGTAGTTGAGAGAGCAACAGCGGTATGATGCAGGAATCTCAAACAAAGCGAACTTCTTGAATGAATGGCATCGGAATGCTCTTTGCCGATGGATTGTATCGCGCAGCACAGCAGGAAATTTATGCGCCATTCTATGCTGCGCTTTTGTCATTCTTATAGCATCGTCTGGGTATGGATAGTGTTTGTGGCAAGCGAGAAAAATGTCTCCAATGGGCTACGTTATTTATTGCGATAACATGCAGCGAAAACGGTTTGCGATATTCAAGGAACGGTTGGTTGAAATTGATCTCTTCTTATTCTTTGGTTCTACAGTCTCAAGAAGTCTGGAGCTGTTATTTACTCGCTACGGAAAGTTAGTCATGGCGCACTAGGGAACACAGTCCGAACAGGATTTTAGACCTCAAAGCCTCCTGGGTCCTCCAAATAATGATAGACATCTTACCTATAGCAATGCACAAAGTAACATCTATGTATGAGGATCATTTTGTCTATCCAAACTTTATATTTTTTAATTAATGTTTAAACTGTTATGAGTTCGGTAGGCATACTGTTTATTAAAGAGCAGGAGCATCGAATGAATCGCTGCATTTTTCCAGTACATTTTCATATCTTCATTTATGAAATTGCGATCAAAAATGGAGCAATGTAAAACGGGAATTAAAACATGTGCGTTCTCTCCGGTCTTAACGTTACCCAAAAGTAATTTAATATGAAACTTTGCAAAAAAAAAATTGATCCCGAAGATCACTTTCTCGATGATGGCATCCAATTAATAAATGTCATATTTAATGACAAGTTGATTACTTCCCATCATCACCGTCACTCACTCACCATAATATGTCTGTGGTGTGTACTGTGAGTGATCAAATCTTCTCACCGTTATGTTGTGGATCGTATCCAGGACTATTAACTTCACTTCGTCTTTTTGCGACAACGTGAAACAAAGTCCCATGATCTTCTCAAGTTCGGACTTTTTTTTCTGGAGACAAACTATTTTAATTGCACATCGAATTGCGTATCCTCCTATCTGATGTAGATAATGTTGAATCTCAATCGATCTTTGCGACGCAGCCACCCCTCCTTGTTCCCGATCGTGAAGGTACTTAATCATCTTTTAAACCTTGGTATGGGAAAAACCGCAGCACCACGGTGAAATATCACAGCGATCTTGGTACGCGGTCACGCTGTACAAGGAAAAGCTTTTAAAAAGTAGAACAGGCGGTGTATGAAAGAAAGAAAGAAAAAAACACGGTGCGTCGGGTTGTTTTTTGGTGAGATCGATTAATTTTACACAGTGGCTTGTGAGGGACGGCTCCGGTTTTACCACCTTCCGATGTTAAAATCCCTCAATTGCACCCGTTTTAACGTTTGCGGATTCTTGTGGTGAAATCTTGATAATGTTCACCATCGAGCGATCGTTGATACTATGGCTGTTCAAACTTTAGCCAAATGCCTCCCAAAACGGGTTGTTTATATCGCACGTCTGGTCTGACCGAGCTACGGTGTGACTGATATGGTTTTGACGGGCTGGAAGCTTCTCGCACGAAAGACATAAAATGTTAAGTTTGTGCTCTTTGGTGGGATTCTACTGCGCACACCGACATAAGGGTTTTCGCGTATGGGGATGCCGTTTTTAACGATCATGGGAAGCTTCCTATTACAGTTCAGTTGTTTGTCAAGGTAAACTATTGCCCCGACGCCTCGGTCGTCATTATCAGTGTTGATCTTTCGACGAAATTTTACCAAACGGTCGGGTCGAGAAGAAATCGTATGTGTAGTTTCTTGGAAACGATGAATGGTAAGTGGGGAAATGTGACCGTGTGCGTGCTTTGGTGCCTATCTGTTGTTCCCGGAAAGATCGGGCAGAGGGATAGATCATGCAAATATAAAACCTAGCCGTTTCTCAATGTCTTGTGTATATGCGACAATCTTTGATTCGAAGCAAAAGCGTCCAAGATTGTTGCAGATATAGACTAACGAATATGGAAGCTTAGAAAGATCTTTAAAGTTGTTTGGACGAAGTCAAACAGTTTTGGTAAAAGTGTCTTCATATACTTTAAGTAACTTGTCGGATTAACCATTTATGATAGTATGATTCGAGTTCGTTTTGACTGATGTAAAACACTTACCATTTTACGAAAGAGTCTTAACATTAGCTATTCTTGTAATTTACATAAAAGAATAATTCTTCTTCGTTTTTTTTTGCACTACCTTGCATTACCAACCTTAAGAAGCTTGGGCCTAACATTTTTGGCTTTCTTGACTTGATTTTACTCGTAGCTGAAAAGTCAGTCTTTCGTATGAGAGAACAGACTGGTCGGGACGATTTGATATCCGTAGCTAATAAGATTTAATGAAAATTTAACGTACATCTAGATATCTTGATCTACTTATCATATAAACACTTTATATTATTAACAGTAACCGATACTTGAGTCTGCACCCCAAACCTCAGTAACTCGAGGAGCTTTAGGACAAACATCATCTGTAAACTGCCAAAATAGACTTCGTGGTTGAAGTGTTAAATATGTGTACTCTTTCAACTAAACCAGAATAGTGAATTCGTTACAGTTTTGGGCATTAGAGATGAACTTCTAGTGTCATTTAATTGTGATAGAGGGCGAGGTATAGTGTTTAATGTTATAAATTATTCCTTCACATGTCAGGATATATGAATAACTGCAACAAATGACACCACGTAGTACCAGGAATACGAGGAATTGCAAGGAAACGTTGACCAAAGCCTGAGTCTGTCCAGTTTCCGTTTCTGTCGCAATCATCCACTAGAATTCTCATGTTAGAAACAATTGACAGCAAAGAAAAGGCTGTCGCATCACAGAAATCCAAGTATAGTGTGAACATAGCAAATGCCGTGTTAAACAGCACCGGAACAATTATCCAAAAATGTGTTCTTCGGGTGATAAAATAAAAAAAAAAAACAATTTTCAAACACCGCCATGTTTGTCTACGCTCATTTTCAACTGTACAACGTGTGTCAAAATGCGCATAGTAAGATCGCTTTCCGTTTTGGTGTTTCCTTCCTTACGTGTTCTGCAATACATTCTTTTCTGTTTGAGCGCTAAAAAAGCGGCATTATTCCATTCTCCAGACAAGCCGACCAAAGAAAAAAAATATGTTCACACCTTTTTCCGCAAGAAAACGATGTCCTCTTGGTTGTAATGTGTTCCGCCGGTTTTGCTTATGCCAAGGGTGAGTGAGTTGGTTGGTGGAATTCTGCACACACACACACACACCGTTTTGCCACCGTTGCATATCAAGATGCGACTCCGCGTAAATTGAATGCATTTTTCAGTCTAGAGCGGGCGCAGTTTGTATCCAGCTTCACAGGGAATTGAATGACACATTTTTTGGCACGCAAACAACGCAAACACCGCACCGCTGCAAAGTGTCAAAGTTTGCATCCTCGGACGGACGATGGCGGTGCCTTTTTTGTGTTGGCGAAAAGGCACCAAATAAAGTATGTGTTGATGGGACTGATCTTGTGAAAGATTTCAAGATAGGGATCGCTTTGGAATGTTTGTTCTTTGTTTGGAGAAGCTGAAACAAAGAAAATTGTTGTAAAAGAACAAGTTTGTACGCATGCGTACCCAACGTTATTTACTGAACCATTCTCGATCATAACCTCAATCTTTTCCGATCGATTCATTATCGGCAGGCCCTACTTCGAATGTGATCTGGACAGGAAATTCACTCCCCAGCAATTTGATGCTTATCCATTCTTCAATTTTCCTCTGCATTGCCGATCCTTCAACGATGCACACTCACGTGCTGTTCGATATATGCGGCCAATAAATAAGGGCAGCTGTTGCGTTGGTTTGCAAACGTACAAGTTTGCGCTCGAAGTGATCGATTTTAATTACCAAGTACACACGTCAACGCAACTTCTTACGGATAGGAGAAAACCAGTCTTTTGCGTATTGCGTACGCTTGATCATAATTTTCTTGGCTACGATTACCCTTTGGTAGACACACGGCCGCACGCACGTACCGCCATCTTTCTTCTGGGTTGAGGGCACCGCTTTCTCGTAAACGTTACGACAACACACTTCTCGACGCACAGATCAAGACCGTTCTTTGAACACCAGGAGTGGAAAGAACAAAGAGTAGCTTGAAGGCGGAGGTGATCAGAACGGTTGTGGATCGGCAGGAATAGCTTCGTATCGTCCGCGTAAAGGAGGTGACTGCCAGCAGGGAGCACCCGAGTTACGTCATTTATAAAAATGACGAACAAAAGCGGTCCAAGGTTACTTCCTTGAGGCACACCCGAGGAAGCTTCGATGCGATGCGAGGTATGAGGTCCCATTTTCACGCGGTATGAACGATCAGCGAGGTAGGAGCGCATCCAGGCCAACAGTTGCACGGGTAGGCCAAGCGCCTGGAGCTTGGCAAGCAGCAAGGAGTGTGGGACGCTGTCAAAGGCAGCTTTGATGTCTGTGTACACCGCGTCTATTTGATCACCGGCATCGATAGTCCTATGACAAAGGCTGACAAACTCAAGCAGGTTGGTGGTGGTTGAGCGCCTAGGGACGAAACCGTGTTGGGCAGCGCTGAGGTAGTTCGAGGCAGCAGCAAGGAGAGGTTCGTACACTAGAAGCTCGAAGACCTTAGCGCAAGCACAAAGCGATGTAATGCCGCGGTAGTTGTTGGCGTTGGATTTGTCCCCCTTTTTGAATACAGGAACAAGCCACGAGGTTTTCCAACAGGCCGGATAAATACCCAAGCTCATCGAATGACGGAAAATCAAAGCCAGGATCGGCGCAATGGTGGCAGCACAACGCTTTAGGATAGAAGGCGGAATCGCATCCGGCCCCGGAGCAAACGAGGGCTTGAGACGGTCAATCGCTTTCGATACTGAAGACGCTGAAGAAATGTGTTTTATCGGTTCTTCCTAAGTACTTGAGCGAGGGGAGGGAGGGGGTGTTGGTCTGGTCATGGTGGCCTTCGTTTTTCGGGAGCCCCCTCAAATGCCGGGGCCCTAGGCAGTTTCCTATACTGCCCACCGTTTTATCCACCACAGTTGCAGAGCTCTTGGGCAGTTCGAGTTGAACTCAGGGCTCCCTACGAGCTCGAGGCCCCCCGCCACTGGTTATTCCTGTGTAGCGACCTTGATTTGGCCGCAACGGTTGGAGCAATTTGAGAAGCGGCTACTTAGAAAGCGGCTACTTTTACGGCGGCTAAACGACAGTGACAGGAGGAGCCGAATAGATAACGAGTCCCGAAGACAACGAGAGGAGCAATTTCGGGGTGATCGGTGATCGTTGATTCGATGATTCGTTCCTTCTCTTAGCTGGTGACGGTCTTAGTGTGCGGAAGTAGGGTATTAAGCGAATAAAAATTATTAACACGAAATTTTAACACTAGTTGTTTCATGCTGAAACAGCAGAAAAATTATTCCTTTTCCTTACCATGATCTGGCTGTTTAAAACGCGTTAAGATATGATTATAATCAACATAATTGGTCGTTTTTCTACAGTTGCTGCTTCCAGCACTCACAACACATTTTTCAACACTACAAAGCACATAGCAGAAGAATTGTTCACATGATTTCCAATCATTTTTCAAACCCATTTTTGTAGAACATCTACATTTTTTAACCCCACTTTTGACATTCAAACTCGTGAGAAATCGTGTGCTGAAAATGATTTTCGCCAACTGTTACCAGTAAATTATTTCAAACTTGAAAATTAAAAAGAGTTTTTTGAAAATTGTCGAAAAAACAGAAAAAAATGATTTAATTCTAAGCTATAACACTCTTCAATGTCAAAATAAAAGTTTAAGATTATCTTTCAGTGATCTTGCTGGCAAAAACTCTTGACAGTTATTAAACAAAAAGAATTACTAGATTTATTACATTAAATATCCCATAACATAAAATTTGCTTTAATAAAGCATTTTTAAGTACATTAATATTGCTCTAAAATACGCTTCTCTCGTTAACGAAGATGAACGTTTGTCCATAGTGCCATTGTTATCGTTCGGATGGCGACGTTAATCCCTCGACGTGATCCTCGTTCAGAAACACCCACCAAACTGAACGGTGACCTTTTTTTCACCGCCCCGGGCCAAGATAAGGACATATGTATCCGTCACCGGCAATTGAATTGAATTGATTTTATTTAAAATAATTTATTTATGTACGACATTTTGTCGCCTTCCGAGCACGCCGAACATACCGACCCGCCAGCCCGACCATCCGCGTGTGTATTGTTTTTCCTGTGCTTCTTTTTCTTTAATCTCGCACCCCCACCATAAAGTTTTCGCTTTGTTACTTTATTTTTGTCTTATTTGGTACAGTTTTTGCCTGTTTTTCCCATACATACAAGTATGATCCTCTTCTGTGTTAGGCTTTCGAGTGCAATTGCGATACTCTTTCATAGAAATGAACACTACACACAACAACGATCTTGAACGGGTCGAACAAAACGGACAAACAGAAGGGAAAGGCAAGAAACCAATGCTGAAACCTTGACCTCGCATCCCTTCCGGAGGTATACTACACACTGAGCGAAAGCAAACCGGACAAAACAAAAAGACAAACGAACACCACCGCACATCTCCGCGGTTCGTTCGTTCCCCATCCATCTTGCCGCGATCAACGAACGACTTCGATCGGAATTGCGTTTGTCCTCCTGGCCGGCGGACGTGCAGAATTGGATACACGTTTTCCAATTGCAATTCGATTTATGCTCGTTTATGCTACGCGCGCACACTCGACACCGCGGAGATGGGAACGTTTCCCATCAACTCAGCCAGCGCTGATTTTCTTCGTCTCTTGCGATACATTGTGCGACGCCATTGCGGGGCAACCTTCGCGGACCTTTCCTGCCGCTCACAGAGTGTTTACACTTCAAGGTGTAGTTTGGCGGCCCGGTTTTGGGATGACTACGGGTGACAAGTTTCCTTCTTCTGATTCCGGTGTGGTGTCGGTTTTTTGTGTTTGTTACCATTAACTCCAATTTCAAGCATCAAGCAAGGAAGCTGGACTGCTTGCGGAACCGACGAATGACCCCTTGTATGGTTGTGGACGATCGTTACGAACCGATGGAAAAGGAAAAATCCGAATGAAAGCTCTGTGTGCTCGATCGGATACGCAACCACCGTTGGTAGAGGGGTTGTAAATTAAACACCTAATTAAATTTATGTTCATTTGCGTTGCTTCCCTTTTAAAAGCAGGGATTATATGTTTATTGCTTTGCTTGTTTCACTTTCTTACCGTGGTTTTGGGCATACCGGAATCAATTTTGGGTACAAAATAAATTGTTGTGGTTTTGAGTTACATTAGAAAGGATAACTCACATTCCGTTTAAGTTTTTCTGGTTTTAGTTGTTTTCTACATTGTGTGTTACGATTTTAAACTTATGAGTGAGTTTGTTATTGCTTTTTCTCATAGATGGCGCTGAAAAAAAAACAAAGTCGTTAAGTAGTAAGTCATTTAAACGTTATTTAATAGTCGAATAAACATCTATATTAATCGGTTTACTTATGGCAACATAAGGAACACTATTTGTAAATTTAATGAATACGCAATTCATGAGGCTCACATGCGCATCATATAACTTTAAATAACACTATTAAAAATGTATATTGCTTTAAGTCCGGCAATGCCTAAAACCTGGAAAAAAGCATCGCCAGTAATTCCCGTTCATTAGCGGCATAATGAATTAGCGTAACACCATGAAATCTCTCGTGCCTAATCCGATAAAATTGTTTCACAACAATGGACTAGACATCGATATACGATCGCCTATCCTACCCGAAGCTTTGCGCAGCTAGCGTTATTAATAGTTAGCAAGCGTTATTGATGGTTGATAATACGCGTGCCGCAACCATTTATCGATCGCTTATCAATCGTCAGCTTATCTTTACGTTTGATGCTGTCGTTCGAAAATCTGATCATCTTTACCTGTGTTAATTTAAGGATTACTATATTTTACACTCACTCAAAAAAGGCCCCTGCTAATACTGCAAATTAATAAAGGCATCCCGCGACCACGGGTAGGACGCGTCATAAACCGATCAGTTTAAAAAAAAAGCTCCGGATGGCGAATCCTGTACGCGGACCCGATATTAATATGTTAAGTCTGCACGGGGACCAAAAAAAGAAGTACAAACTGTGGTGATCGGTCTGTCATTAGTGACTATTTTCAAGGTTGATTTGTATTGTGGTCACAATATGTTTCTCTCTATTCCGTCTGGTCCTACCTTCAACAACTGTTAATAAAATGTTTCACTAAGTATGTTCGAAACAGCAGCAGCAATCGTGGTGCTATAGCTCGAGGTTCAAAATGTATCGTTTAAATGCGTACGGACGCTCATCATCGTTAGCGAAGCTCCGGTTTTTAACAGGCATAAGTAGATGATAACGATTCTAACACCCATATTTATGACGCGATATTTCGGGGTGTTTATCGTAACGGTGGGTGCAAAAAGCAGACAGTCAACCGGGCCGGAGAAATCGGAAATAATGCCAGCATACCGAGCCAGAGTACGCATTTATTTAAAAAAAAAAAAACGAAGTTTTCATCTGGTCCCGAAAGAAGCAAAACAACACACGGGGGGCGTACACCCAGCTGCCTGATGCTTTTTCGATAAAGTCTTCTTCGGACGAAAAACATTCCAACAGTGTGGTCAATTTGTCAACTTATTGTCATCGCTTCTTGGCAGGGGAAGCTGTTAAGTTCATATTTTATCCCTGCCCGACATGATCCGAACTGAGCACATGGGGCCAATGTCGATGCAAATTCGATACGTTTGCTGTAGATGTTTTGCTGTCCTTCGAAGGTGTTACTCGGTTTTGCTTAATAGCATTCCAAAGGCGTGTGACACCTGATGATTTTTGCGGGATCATTATGGATGTTTTCTTTGCGGCGTGCCGACATGCGGGACCGGATGATATTCGCCACGAGCCATCGGAGCATCGGACAGAAGATAATCCTAAGAAATGAACCGATTAGAAGACGCGCTCTTTCGTCAGATCACCACAGTCGGCGTTAAAGTCCGGTAAGGATGTTGTGTTGGGAAGCGTTTTTTTTTTTGTTTCGTTCGCCGAATCGCGGCTAATGATCAATCGAGATGAAGTCGCTGTCGATTTGGGAACAAAGGAGAAAGAGAGAGAGAAAAAAACAGACACATAATTACATGTTATCGATTGTTGGGTCCAACCCCGCCACAAGGTCGGCCCAATCCCATTCTCACCGCGACCGTGTGGCGTTTAACGGAAGCTAAAATAAAGTGAATCTAATGATAGAGACACGGCCGTTTGAGGATTGACCGATAAACTGACTCGTCCCAAATTACAGTCCAATCTTAAATGGTTCGCTTTCAATAAGTACAGTTGGTAGCGTCGAATCTAGGACAGCTAAGCATATTGAGTCATGGTGTGTATTAGGTTGCGATGTTTTTGAATTGTGGAATTCTCCAATAGGTGTTGTGAGTACTCAAAACAAACTTTTTTCATCTGCATTTGTATATTTTTTTAAGGATAATGAGGGCAATGCCTTTGAAAATAATTTTATTTGAAACCATTTAAACGGATGAAGCGGATAAACCACATTTTCCACATAGTTTGCCGGAGTAAAATGCGATTGAGAACTGATTCGTTTAGCTATTTCTTGTGAATTGATCTCCCTTAGCGATCCTGAACTTATCGGTGGTTAATTTTTCCTTACGTTGCTGTTCGTGAAGTGTGTTTGGAATATTTCCGCATTAATATGTACGAAAGATATTGTAAAAAAGAAAGATCATCCCGTATAGACTACATTTTTCGATGACCCAGTTTGAAAAGGAACAACTGTATATTTACTGCTGGAATCTTCTGTCCAACTATCCCTTTTTTTATGTTTTTAAGTTTGTTACAAAAGACATTTATTCACACCAACGAAGTTACACTTATGTTACATCGCATTTGGACTTCGGACGTTACAACACAGACTTATTACATTAATTACGGCTCGGAAACGGACAGGATTTTCGTGGCTCCCACTGCCTCGGACGCCGGGACGATTCTGGCTCTCTCGCGCTCTCCGGTGGCTACGCGCGCGATCGCTGACCTCACGGTAGATCGCACTTACACATCAACCGGTGACCGTTACATGTCACCGGTGAGTTCCCGTGACAGATCTAGCGAGCCAGGTTAGACCATAACACCTTTAGTTTGTTAATCTAAATTTGCGTATTTTTCCCATTGCTCTGCGGTATCGTTGAATACTCCAATTGACGCAGCTGGTATGTTTTCCGTTCCACCCAACTGTTCGGCTGCCGTCTCTAACTCTTCCCATTCGCTTGGTGTCGTTCCACACTCCCATCGATGCTCCATCTGAACCGTTTTGTTATACCTTAATCTCGTACAACGCAATACACAATAGTTATGGTACGTTCGATTATTATTTGCACACACTGGTCTGTATCGCATTGTGCAGCAGCAAAGCTGTTGTGGAAAATGTCCTAACTTACAGGACAGCACAAATGCAGCGAGTAACGCAATGAAGACTATCAGACTTTTGAAAAATTGGAAACGCATTTTTCAGGCCTTTGGGACAAAGTGGCTTCAAAGTTCTTTTTTATACTGTGTGTCACAAAAGAAAGGATAGAAAATTAAAATCAGATTAACCAATCAAGCTATTGCAATAATACAATAGAATCATCGATAACCACTTACAAGGTTTTTGGTCCACTGTTATCCAGAGTTGATGGACATAAAAATTTGCGACGCTATTGAATCGCGAATTTATGTCCTATTGTGTCACGACATCAACAAGTAATATTGTGTTGGGTCACGTTATTAATAGTAAATCGCCAAAAGTATAATCCTACGATAGAGACATTATTTTATTCAATGTACAATAGAACCACTCAATGCCTTGTCCTGTAGTTGGTTCGAATTCCACAAAAATAATCATCAAGCGTCGTCAAATGACAATTTGACGCTTACAGATACAACTGCTTTAAGAGCTCCGCAAGAACCGAAAAGCGATAGTTGAGTTAGTAGTGTACCACTCAATTAGTTTTATTAAAACATTTAAACCCTCTTCTCTTCATTACACTGTTCATGCGCATTTAAGATAATTTTTTCGTTCACGTTCCGCAGACCCCAATCAGGCACAATTGGTCATTTCCCAGTGGAGTCTTAGTACTATCCCTTTGCTAGTCTAATTGTGCGTAGATTTCCCAGTCCTCCACGGTATCGTTGAATATTCCGAGAGGTGATGGTGGTATATTTTCGTTAATAGACGACATCACCACTGCCATCTCACGCTCTTCCCGGTCGCTTGGTGTCGTTCCGCACTCCCATCGATGCACCATTTCGAGTGTTTTGTTACGCGTTAGTCGCATACAGCGCAGGATGCAATAGTTATGGTACGTTCGATTATTATTTCCACACACTGGTCTGTGTACCATCGTGCAGCAGCAAAGCTCTTGCGGAAAGTGTCCAACTTCACAAGACAGCACAAATACAGCAAATAACGCGATCAACACCACCAGACTGTCGGAGAGTTGGAAACGCATTTTGCAAACACTAGAAGCGAAACAAGGACGACTTGGTTCTTTTTATACTGGTTGAAAGCTATAAACCAAAATTACAGAATATTAAAATGAAATCAAGTAAAAACGACAAACCAGCAGTGTAGTTGCAACATCATCAATCATTTATTTACATTTAATATTTTCAAGCCTTTACTTCATTACAACGACCTTGGTTTTTGACGTGCAGCGCACGGTTTAACTGTTTGGCGCATCTAAACGAGCAGGGATTGTTGTACGTATGTCCATCGCTAGCACACACAGGGTTATAGGTACGTGTGCACGAGCATGGTTTAGCTGTCGTTACTGCCACCTTCGGAGGAATTACTAATTTAGGAAGGCCTGCTTTTTCCTTCAAGTCCAGCATACAGCTTACACTGGCCACAACCACCAACAGGAGCACAGTACGCACCGCTAGAAACTTCATATCGATAATTGTGTGCGTTAATTGTCTCGTTAAATATCAGTCAGTCCCAAATGTCTGTTAATGAACTTGATAGCACACCTTAACTGCTAGCTTGTGTTCCATCGGGAATGGGTTTTTATACCATAGCGTCGTGGTGCTCTATTATATTTTGCACGTGATTATTATTTGGGTGGGTAAATAATTTTATTTTGACTACCAGCACAATTTAAGCTGCTGAATGAATGTGATCTGGTAATTTGTTTGTAACGAGTATAGGGAACGAACCATCGGAGGAAGATAGTAAGAAATGATTGTAATTATCCGAATGATTTGCTGTTGTGCGGGAAGTACACGGTTTTGTGGAGCTTAAAATTTGTCTGACTCGAACAGTGTTCGTTAAGTGCGTGCCATTGCACAATGGTCATCCGAGAACAGATATTGGGACAAAATTATATGCATGCTAGTGTAAACTGATATTGTGTAATATCTGTGTCTGTCTCAATCTTCCAAGTAAATGGTACTGAATATGTGGACCTAACTGAATACTACTAATACTACTGAATATTTAAACCAAAGTAAGAATGGGCTGAGTGAGTAATGAATATTTGCAAGAATTCGAGCCCAAGAAGGAAGAATGAATAATAAAAGAGCTGTAAGTCGATACAGGGAATACTAATAATACTTATCAGGGATTGAAATCCTAGAAAAGTTAGAAATATTGAAAACCATGGATGAGTATTACGTTAAAATAGACATTAATGAAACTACTGCTGCTATTTGTTACATTCAACCGTTCGAATGTGAATACAAAAAAATCTTCTATGATTACCAGTTATCATGCTTAGACATACATAAAACTTTATTTAAATAATTTAAACATTTTTTTTTATACATATCTTATTACTCTTTCATAACCTCGAAACTCGATCTTTACCAGTAACTTTCAGTTACATAAGTCAGCCTTGTGTGCAATTCAAAATAAAAAGTTTATTTTTTTAATAATATATCTTTATAGTTATTTCTATACGGGTGCTTTCCAGAAGATAATATTTTGCAACTCTTATTTTAATAATCCTTCAGGAGAAATGGATCATTTGCTCTCAACTATGAATTGTTTTTTTTTTCGGAAATTCATACCCATTCCATGTCCATTGTGCACCATTATACATCAGTAGCGAACCATTACAGTTAAGTACAGTGTTTGACACGGTTGCTCACCAGCGAAAAAAAAGGAATCGCAATCGTAAGCAATGGTGGCATGTAACCCTGTTTGTGTTGTGCAGCGCAGCATTATTGCTTTTCCCGATCTGTGCTCTTAAATTACAGACCACCAGCCAAATTGTTGTTGAAACAACACTCGGTTTGTATCTGTTTTGATTATCTGCTTCGGACAATTTCGGGTTCCCTTTCTACGAATGTCATGTCTGTGCGGCGAAGAGTTCTCGTTCGACCCGCAAAATATTGTGCAATAAATTGAAACTTTAATCCTGGCGCGTTGTTTTTTTGTCCGCACCAAGCAGTCAATATTAATTATACACCGTACGAATCGTGTACGAAGAAGAAAAGTGAATCCAAAGTGCAATTGAAGTACTTTCGCGGGGTGTAGTGTTGCATGCGTCAGTACTGCAATATTGGTCGGAACACCTTCGACCTGTTCCGGACTGTTGAATCCCTTTTTAAGTCTCCACCCAAGGGAGAAACTAATCCCTTTTCCCGTCGTTGGGTATGTCGCGCAGGCAGGAAAACGTCGATCAAAATGCTAATTAACGTCACCGGATCCAGGCTGGCAGGCTGGTTGGTTGGCTGCCAGTGGTGGTGAGTGCGGATGACACGCGTCTTAGTGGTTCTCGCTTGACAGACAGGGCCGGAGAAACCTTCTCACCTTACCTCGGCGATGTGTTTTTTCGGTGTGAAAACATTGGTTTTCCCGCTTGATGGTGTTCCAGGCACCGCACAGCTAATGACTGTTGATCGAGCGGACGCAAATGCTCGTGTTTTGCTGCTGTTTGCCTGGCGTAGAAGCGTGCAATAATTCGCTTTAATAGATCGCAGAAAATGAGCACATGTAGCATGAGCAACATAATGTCTGGAGAATTTAGCGAACCGCATTTCCCCCGGTCGTGGTGTGCTAATAATATTTTTGCGTTGAATATTGAACTTCTTTTGCTCGGGACATTCCGATCGGTCGGACCGATTAATCATGCTACAAATTATCGTTTAATGAGCTTTCTATAAATAACCAACAGTCACTTCCTACACGTGATCATTCTCGTTGGTCGACACAAATAAATCTTTCCTGTACGTGCTCGCTAAGTAAGTCATCTACCGTGAAAAGTGATTACAAGCCTTGCGCTTTCTTCGTGCACTGCGCAGCTGGTCCTGGCGGTATAAGAAGACACGAGATTCCAACGTATCGGACGTACTGGTTTCAATAGATTTAATTGCAGATCGCTTATCTTCCTGTCGCCCTCGGGTGTGTGCCGTTCGATCCGATGTGCATAAGATATTGATTAACTTCGGGTACTCCTCCGTCGAGGAAGTGGTTCGTGACGGGGAAGTTGAACAATTAGGGGTGAATAAGAATCGCGCACATGCGCAGGTAACTAATTTGAAGCCTACATCATCCGGACAGTATCCCATTTCTCAGATTTTTCATCACCCCATTCGGCATCTTGCGGCTGTTGCAAACGAAAGCACCTCCAAAGTGTGACACACGCGATGATGCGCCTACGCCGCAACACGAGACGAATCGGTCCCCATGCCTGCGAGCCTAGATACATTGTGTGCAGTACTATTGCGTGCACATACATTTCGCGTGGGTTTCTCATTAACGCAACGAGCAGCTCGTGCGTGGTACTTGAAAGCAGCCCAAGTACTTAATAGATGGTTGCTGTCGCCACCACCAAGGGGAAGATTTTGCGGCTAACGCTCTTAATAGCAATCTATCTGTCGAGCCGCCGTGTCTTCACCCGGCGGAAGTGTGTTTTTATGTTCGGAGCCACCAAACGCGCACGCCAACGATGTCTGTCAAATGTCACCCGAGGCCGATGATCGTAAAAGCTTCATAAAAATTGTGCCATCCTGTCATAATGCCCCTTAATAGCGATACTAATGAGTGTTACGTTTCTGTTCTCTTTTTTTTTCTACACTTCACAGGTAACTGCTGGAATTGGACGAGAAAATGATGTACAAATGGTGATGTTCGACTAAGTGGTTGATGCGTGTCCTCAATCCGCAACGTCCTCAATCAACTATGCCCGACACGCAATTTGTGCAAAACTTTTACAAAATTCAAATCACCCACCCCTCGGGGCAAATAGTTCCATTTTGCCATATGTATCAGGTTCCATTTTTCTGTTAAGCATCAACTTCACCCCCACACAACTAGCATCGCCAGCTAGACCTGGTTTGAGAAGAAGTCATTCCGTAGAGATAGAGCCGTTAAGCAGGACTACCCACCAGACTTCTTTGTGTGGATTCATTCGAACAAAAAAGCTCTGACTGGACGATTGCGACAATATTGGAAGTTTCACCGCGTAAACGTGGGTGTTGACGGCTGAAAGCATTGATGTTCCACTATCCAATCCACGGACAAGGCAGATGAGCGTTAAGATGAGATTCACTGGGCCACAGAGACGGATTTCGTTCGCGCCGTGGGTTTCAAGTTTCATCCATCCAAAAACGAACTGATGGCGGCTTCGCGGTATCGATACCTGGGATACCTGAGCGCAATAAATTTCCCCACCGATCGATTTCTGCAGAGAAATGACCCTCATCAATGTGCAGTTATCGTAAATTTGTCGATTTGTATTCATTGAACCGATCTGTCGCAACCAAGGATCTGCATCTGTCAGGAGCATCTGCGGAATTTCTCCACACACTGGCGGACGGAATGTGTAAAACGATCACCATTGACCACCAAGGACCGATCGACCCATCGGCCGGCATCCAGTGAGGCCATTTGCTATGCTAATCGGTCACCATTGGCAACACCATCCGGATGGTAACGTCGACGCCATTTGCGCCATTCGGACACGAGTGTCCATTTCGGGAAGTTTTTGCATAACTCTCTCAAGTGTATATTTTACGGAACTCTTCCTTTTTTCTTCTTTTAATCCACAGGCGTAATAAAACGGTCAAGCTTTCGGGGACCTAGTGTTGGTGTGGTTTATGTTTTCGTTAGTTAAAAAAGCTCCGTTTTCACTTTAAAATCAAATCGTCGACTTCTCATCCCCAGCCGTTCCGGTAAACCTTTCCCCCTGGCGGTGGGTGAGAAAATCGATGAAAACACGGTACGCTGGTGGGTGATGTGTAGGTTGAATGTGCGACAATAGCGTTGGCTTTGGTAGGCTTACACGTAAGGATTCACCAATTGGTTGTTTGCGCATAGAATTGAAACCGTTGGCCGTGGTGGGTAGAAATTCTCGGACGTCAATTGCCGGTTCGTGGACTTTGCTACATACTTCAACTTTGTAGCTTTACGCCATGCGGTTGCGACAACGCACACGAGTGCTAAAAGGATTTGTTACCCTCAATCCATTACTGCACCCGGACGGTGCGTTTCTTTGGCCGCTTTGCGCATTATTACAATTGAGCAGAATTGCAAAAGGTGCTCCTATTTCCGAAATAGCAGAAAAGCGTGAACCCGCTAACGTTATGCATACGTAACACCGAGGTCAACAGTCTTAAAAAACCGATGTTGAAGTCTTCCGGTTTGCATGATACATTTGACATTTGCCAATTAGATGCGATCTGTCTATGTACCAAACCCTTGTCAGAATTCTAGTTGACTGCATATGTTAAATTAAACGTGATTTGATTCCCGCTCCTTGCCAACATCTCGTACACCGAACATGCTATAGATCTTGCCCTTAAATGTCACTTGCATGCTCAATTATGAAGACTGCTCATGAGGCATCTCATCCTAGTAATTCTGACACGGCATGCACACGCGGTGCATGATCCCCACCGTGAGCAAGAATATCCCCCAGTAATCATGCAACGGAAATCTGGTTTTTCTCCTACATCACCCATCGTCGCTGGACGCACAAGCATAAGTGTAACGAGAAGGAAGTGTTAAGTAATGGGACTCAAATCGTTTATGTTTTCCTGGGCCACCACAACTAGCAGCGCTACCGTTACACTCTGCCGCGAATCATCGGTGACCCAGCCAGAGTGTGCACGATCATGACGGCTTCGGTACCGTACTGCTCCAGCACGGGCGATGATTATACATATTTTCTTTATGTTTATGATGTATTAAAAACGACTAAATGTGAGCTAACACGCGGGATACACCCCAAATGCCACCAGCAACGCAGGTCAGCAAGTGGTCCCGGGACACCGAGCTGAACAAGACTTCTTTTTCATGCTGATGATGCACACGAATCTCCTCCGGTACACGAATGGGAACCACCGAAAAACTGGGAACTGGTTTCTCTGGTTCGTTTGCTTTTCTTTTCTCGCCTGTTGTGGGCAGAAGAAGAAAAAGAAGCGTCGTACACGGCGAAAAAAAAACAACATTAAGGGTTCCCGAAACATATTCGCGGGCCCAAGCGAAGGTGAACTTCTGAAAGGCGTCAACAAGGCGCCGCGTCTCCCTGACGCCATGGTCTGCCAAAACTCTGAAAATTCGGATCGGTGGCGCTCTTACACTCTGTGCAGATACTGCGTGTGTGTTTGTATGTGTGTATGTGTTTAAAGTGAGGATCTCCCAACGAAAAGGTGGAGGTTGTGCTTCAAAAGGATCGACTTGCTCTTCCCGAGCGAGATATGTACTTCAAGCGGGAACACCTCTTCCGACCACGGACATCAATAGCAACAGCAGCAACCGTTTTGTGCGGAGTACGCTGATCGTAAATGGTGCGTCAACAATGTTGTCGATCTAATCGCAACCAACTATCGGACGTTCGCGTTTGCTAGAATATCTTTGTAGTGTAGTTTTTTATCGTTTTATATTTTGTTGTTGTAGGCTGGCTTCGCTGTAAGATGCTGTCGATCAGAATTCAGCCATCCATCATAAGTATGCACTGTGTGAGTTATTTTTTTTTCGATCAGTTTCATTCGTACGTGAAAAGGTAACATGGCAGGCCAATGAACCAAGCTGCTCCATCTGAACTTCATGAATCTTAAATCCGATTTATTAAGCATACTTTAAAAAGATCACACTAGATCGAGCTCGATAAATTGAGTGCGATTTCGGATACATCGCTACTTTTGAGTGCAAAATAAAATATAATCGTTAATTGTACGTATAGAAAAGTGCGGCCACGGTTAATGGTCACCCGGGTGCGTGTAATTACCCTTTTCGGAGAGCATGGAGCCAAGTCCCTTCGCCAATATCTTCAATCACGGTGTACGCCCGGATCATAAATTGCATCACTCATTGAGCAGGGTTAAAATATGACCGATAATTATGGTTCCGGCGATCCGATTGGCACCAGAAAAATATTACACTACGGTAGAAAACGGTGAAAAATTTAACACGAAAAGTGTTGCACCGAGCAAAGTTCGCGAGAGAGCAAAACAAAATGCAGAAGGTGTGGTGATCGTTGGCCCTTTGGTGAAGCTCACCAAACACCTAAAAGCAGTGAAGTTGTGCATCCTTATCAGGTCGTTCTCGTGTCGCGATGGTGTTGCCCTCAGGATCTCGAGACTATTTTTTACGTCCCTACTCTGGAACCGATTAACAACCCACCGGCACAGTGCCAAATACCACCAGTTATTGCGCACCGTAGAGGTCGCGTGTCATTTTGTTCAACGCCTCGTTTACTGGTGCCCTTTTTTGCGCAAACCTTACGGTATCGTTATCGCGATAATTGATGATATGCGTGCCTTGTTTCGGTAGAAATTACCCACTAAAATGTAATGAATCCTTTTAATGATCGTAAAAATAAAATTGATCGAATGGCCGGTACGGTTGCCAGTTGGTGTGCTTTAAAAATTATATTATTTATAGTTACACAAATGTCGGTTGCCCAGTAGATGGTATGGGCGTAGCTGGCTTCCCGTAAAGGATTCATAATTCTCGGCTGGTAGAAATGGAACTAGTGGGTGAGGTTATAGTTATAAATAAAATGTGTAACAGCATGCGGTGGTACATTTGAGCCAACATCAGAACCCATTAGGGACGCGTTTTCGTTACGCGGGAACGCAAAAAACACTAACCGAGCTCGAAAGCCCTCAGATCCTGTTGCGTAAAGGAGCTCGTCGACACTATTCTCCCCCAATACGACCAGCAAAAGATCCGTCGTGCATCCACGTACTTCAAGCATATTGAATTTCGTTCGCCATGCGCACACACTTTTGCATACCGCGTTGCAGTCACTTTTCCAGTCCACTTGACAGCGTACCGTATGTGATGTCCGTTTCTGGGGGCGGATGGATGGTTCGCGGTTTTCCATTTGTCACTTAGCACTATTTTTGCGCCCCGGTTCTCCCCTTCTCTCTCTTTCTTTCTTTGTCTCTCTCGTGTAGCGTATGCACATTAAAAAAGGCCGCCCCGGATGGATGGATAAGTGGGGGGCTTTTTTGCGGTCACGCTCGGGTGCATCCTTCCCATCGGAATTGCACTTGAAGGGATTTGTGCGTCACTTTTGAAGCCTGAAACCAAACCGATTCGTTGATGGAGTTGAGGTTGAGTGGTTTTTATTTGGGACAGTTGTTGTGTATTTTCGCACCGATGCATACATCCTTCTTTGGTTACGTTTTTTTTCCTATAATATTGGGGATTGATTTCAAATCATATCAAAAATTAGTGCTGATGCGCACTGTGTGTTTCTGTGTGTTCTCATACGAAGAAATTCCGTTTAGGGCTGTCAGAAATCATACGAAGAATTCCGTTTAGGCCTCTATTTTTGGGCGTAACGACACATCAGTTTATGGAGTACTAGGCTTGTCAGTTGTAAGTTGTAAGCTTAAATAGAATTCTAAGCCACCGATACGCCATAATGATTGTTTGAGTTCTATTTTCTTTGATCTTCCAAGCTACGGTAAACCAAACTAAGGCAATGATGTACATCGACACTAAATTCTACAAAAGACCTCTTTTTTTCTAGCATTTGTACTACACATCTCAAGGACTTCCCTATCGGCATAAATCCCATGTACCTACACCGGATCTTACGAGCTTGAGAGTCCCTGTCGAATGATAATATAAATACGGCGATGGGCGATAAATGTATGTCATCCTCTTGACACAGCGGGGATTGTGGGTGTTTGGATTGTCACACACTCGGCACTCTCCGGCTGCGTTAGCTCGAGAAGAGCTGTTCAAACAGCCTCAACATCAGCGGCAGCACGATTGGTTTGTTTGTTTAATTCACAAACAGCACACTACCGGTGGTCCGATGCATACATCCTTCTTTGGTTACGTTTTTTTTCCTATAATATTGGGGATTGATTTCAAATCATATCAAAAATTAGTGCTGATGCGCACTGTGTGTTTCTGTGTGTTCTCATACGAAGAAATTCCGTTTAGGGCTGTCAGAAATCATACGAAGAATTCCGTTTAGGCCTCTATTTTTGGGCGTAACGACACATCAGTTTATGGAGTACTAGGCTTGTCAGTTGTAAGTTGTAAGCTTAAATAGAATTCTAAGCCACCGATACGCCATAATGATTGTTTGAGTTCTATTTTCTTTGATCTTCCAAGCTACGGTAAACCAAACTAAGGCAATGATGTACATCGACACTAAATTCTACAAAAGACCTCTTTTTTTCTAGCATTTGTACTACACATCTCAAGGACTTCCCTATCGGCATAAATCCCATGTACCTACACCGGATCTTACGAGCTTGAGACTCCCTGTCGAATGATAAATACGGCGATGGGCGATAAATGTATGTCATCCTCTTGACACAGCGGGGATTGTGGGTGTTTGGATTGTCACACACTCGGCACTCTCCGGCTGCGTTAGCTCGAGAAGAGCTGTTCAAACAGCCTCAACATCAGCGGCAGCACGATTGGTTTGTTTGTTTAATTCACAAACAGCACACTACCGGTGGTGGAACCATCACACCATCATTTGTCGTACACTTCGGCCCTGCCGAGCGCTGTTGCGTCTTGGGTGGCAAAGCTATGGACACGCAGCTTCAATGGGTCCCATTGTTTGCTTAAGATGGACGCTGCTACTGCGGCACAAGATGATGTACCTTCTGTTTATTTGACATCATAATTAAGCGTATCTAAGATGGTAGTATATTTTCCGAAACCCCACTTTGCCGGACGGGGTCCGGTCGTGTCTGTCCCTTTTTTCACGAGAAGGTGAAAATTTAAGATGCCGGTTTCTCCACATCTCCCCCGACTCCGTTCGAAGGGGAACAATCCAATACCGAAGCATGCATGCCAATTGACACATTGGCATAATGAAGTTTAGTGTTTTATACGAGAGTTGTTTTTATGCCTTCCTTATTCCCATTCAACGATTAAGGAATTTTTTGTTGTTGGTATATTCGCCCGTTTGCTATACGCCATTTGATCGAGCAACGGACACGTTTACAACACCGGCTGATAAGTCGCTTCATAAAAATGGAAAACCGCGAACTGAGTTTGCAGCGCGCGCCCTCTATGCTTCGGCATAGGCAGACGCCACAACAGATTATGCTAATTTTATGCACAAATGTTGCGCATTGCTTTGGTTTCGTTTGTTTGGACAAAAAAGAATTAACCGTTGTTTACAGAGAAGTTGGTCGAAAGCCGCGAATAGCGGGTGAAACTTTTACATCCTTTCACGGCACCCTTGGTGGTCCCAGCCATCCCGGATGATCTCGTTGCTTATCTTAATCCGTCGATCGCAGGGCAGAACCACCCATCGATCGTCTACCGTTTCGTTCGCGTGGAACGTTTTTCGGACGGGATTTCGTTACACATCTCCATCATACACGTATAATAAATACCACCTCGTTGGAAAATATTGCCCATTTCCGGCCGGGGGTCATGATGTACTAAGAGGAAGGAAAGCTGCAAAAGCTGGGCAGCACATTTTGAACGAATCCGATCCCCAAAGATCTCCCCAAGCAGATAAAAAGTTAGCGTTCCATTATATAGAATGGATAGTTTAGTGCTTTGGCACACTTTTTACCGAGTGCGTTTGGGTGTGGGTTAGGATTTGGTTGCAGTCTTCCGATGAAACGATGATTTTGCGTTGTGTCACGGGGTCCGTTTTTCGTATGTTCCGTTCCGTATCCACTCGCGAGATATTTAGGTTATAATGGTTCCTTCTTTATTTCTCTGCTACCCAACAAAAAACCCTCAAAGCCTACGATCGCATGATCCATAAAGGGGTAAACAAATGGTAATCTTTATTTACGCACGATAGGGGGTGATGGTTTCACGCCAACACCACTGCAACCCGTACGGCGAAGTTTCGTTTCAGGGTGTTCGAAAAACGGTTCGAAAAATTAGCTAGAGACTGGGGATTGATCTTTATTTATTTGCATCCCAGGCCTTCTCTTTGAGCTCCAAAATTCGAGCAGGCCTTGAATTTGGTCTATCGCGCTTTGTTAATCCTGGCCCCGAACAGGCCGTTTGATTATCGGACGATTATATCCTCATAGAGACGCGCGCTTGAGTTGAATCTCTGGCAGCTTTTTGCTGGCGTGCTGTGTTGTTAATGGCAGTTTGTTGAATTTCTCTCCCCTCAATTTTATTTGGGGAAAGCCGCAGTGTCCTGATGATCTTCACGAATCGTCATCTTTCCGTCAAAATTTGTTAATGTTCCTAATCAGCTTTTTTTTTTTGCTCCCATCTCTCGAAAATGACAATTTGGTAGGCGCCAGCGTCTTAAAAAGGCCCCGCAGTGTGTGACGAGGATCGCTATTCCGACCGGCGTCTGTTAATGTTTTGGTGACACGGATGACCTATGGGTTTGGGTAGAAAATTATCATAATCTTTTGTCTCGGAGACTTTGATTATTATGGTGTCGTGGCAAAAAAAAAAACTGTTGGAACTGTAATGTTGGCGATCGTAAATCTGACAGCTGGCGAGGACATTGAGTGGATAGTTTTGAACTAGACGACCCACTAGTATCAGTGGCGTTGCGTGCTATAAATATTTTATATCTTACTAAACAGATTTAAGTTGTAAATGTCACTTCCTAGAGATGCCTTTCTGGGGCGCTTTCTTGATATTATTCGATCCAGTAAAATCATTATATTTAATTCCTTTTTTTATTACAATCTCCTGGGCTAAAACTTCTTATATATACAGTGGTATCACCTTAGTAATGATGCTCTTATCTTCCCCAACATTCCGCCGGGCAAGAATGTAAAGAAAACTCATTCATTCGAAATCTTTCCTCCATCAAACTTAAAAAAACACACGCACACACACATACACATTCTCCATGAGAATATCCCATTAGCATAATTTGAGAACGATCGGTCATTAGACGGGAAACGAGAACCTCACCGAAAATTTACATCCACAACCTCCCAAAAAAAGTGCTACGGCGTGCGAACGCACCTCTCCAGCGCCGAGAGACCGACAAAGAAAAACTGAAATCCAATTAAACCAACACCCATTGAAAAGACCTCCCGTGCGACAATATTTCTTTTATTACTCCACTTTGACCGCGACTTTGATGATGCCGGTTTTTTTTTTTGTGTGTGATTTGGGACATATCCTTCCTTCCTTCCCTTACCTTGATGAGTATCGAGATATTCTGAGAGCGGAACCTTTCACTGGCACCGAGGATCCGGCCGTCCGTTCGTCCAGGTGAAAACCGGAAAATTGATTTGCATCAAAACACCCGATCATCGATGGTGGAGAGTTGTTGCTGGTAGAGTTCTTATCTATCTTCAGTAAGAAAGCATTATGCATGTTGTCAACCAGGAGAGAGCTTGCTGAGAAGCTGTTGAAGCTCCCAGAAACAAAAAAGTTGGGCAGTACTCGTTCACGACATAACTAAAGCATCCCGATGTGGCCAAGCGCGTGGAAGCAAATAAAGATAAGTCGTAGGCTTTGACCAGTGTCTTGACCCAACGTATATTAGTGGCGGTTGTTCTGTAAAATTCATTCAAAACATCATCTGTGTCTCGGGCGCGCACATTTCGGTGAAGTCAAGGATTGCGCGCTGTCCGACCGGTCCCCGGTATGGTTAATTTATCGCACAAACGTTTAGATTAGATATGACGGGTCTCGGACTTTCGGTGTCTCGGGCAATCAACTGCCGGTTGCTTCCCCGCCGCGGGGGTTGTCGCCCTCGGTGTCTCCGACCATCTCACGACGATCGTTTGCCATTAATTTTCCCAGTAATAGCCTTCAATTAGCCAAATAGTGAGCAGTGATTTATGGGTAATTTATTCCGACCGGCATTGCCCAAATCGAAGCACACGGGTGTGCTTCTTTTGGTCATTGGTCGCGCGCTCGTGTTTGACGTGTATGACGGTTTGTTGAAGGTGTTTATTGACGCTCCGGCCAGAGCTCGCAGGGTACGACGGTACGGCGTATGCTAATGCGGGCGAATAATTCACTTGCGTATAGGTTTCAAAACCGTTTGTCGGATTTTTTCGCCCGCAGCCGTAGAACACTCGACTCGAACACAGATGTTCGATATTCGATCGATGACATGATCGCGATACCGCTAGATCGAATCACACAATAAGAAACAACATGTCGTTTTCTTCCACCGTTCATACATTATGCTCGTAAATCACGCCGCTGATCGGCGGATATGTGCTTTCGCAGCCGGGCAAAATGGTCTGCGAACATCATCACGTATTGTGCATCCTAGAGGAATAGTGTTTTTTTTTCTCTCCCTCAATAAGTCCGCTTTATGGGAACGATCGTGGGATGCTATAAAAATAACGTCACCGGAAAGGCAGCAATAATAAAAAGAAACAGTCATATAGGGAGAAGCGCACATGGGATTAACAATCAGATTCGATGCAAAGCAAATCTTCGATCCGGATGAATCTGATCACGCACTGTCGAGGATAGCCGATGCGGGGATGTGTGGATCCCCAATATCATATATTTATATGCTGATCAAAACATCGATTGGCCCGGAGCCATAAATATGAGCAGGATGAGCTGGGCAAGCAAATTCTTCGCTCAGCCGTCGCCCAATGTCTCCCAGCAACCTTCGATCCATTCCCGTCCTGTTGCCCAAAACGAGATGGTGTGAAAATGAGCGCTTAATTGCGAAAGATTTATCGATCGAGATGATTGGACGATCGATCTTTTTTTTTTATTATTTATTTTATACGATCGCAATCGCTGGCGATATTGTATCTGAGCTGAAGCTGAAGAAGAGGGAAGCAAAAGCAGTAACACACGCACCCATGTAAATTCTAGGCAGGAATAGTGGTTACCAAGCTTTACTGCTTCATTCACACAGGCAGCTGGCAAAATGTGAGTTTAATATTTGGAAATTACTTTACAAGACGATATGCAAGTCTGGTCCCGACGATATACGGCCCGATTTGTATGTTTTACGACCCATTTTTAACCCTGTAATTTGGAACCCTTAACTTAATATCTTTTTACCTCCTTCGTTTGTCATTTGTTAAGGTGTTTCCTTGATCGGTGATGTATCGTTAAGCTTGAGTAATAATTTATTTCGCTTACTACTTATTTTCCAATACATTTCAATTAAGAATTAATCTCTTATCTTCCTTCATTCTCCACTAGCTTTTTTTGTTGTTCTGAGTTATGTCAGTTTTTACTACAGCTAGTTCTAGTGTCGATCAACTTCTAGAGATATTCGTATGGTAATTGTATCTTTCGAGACAATTGCTCGAGTGTTGGGACCGATTCAGAGAATCCTCGTACCTCGAAACCTCACTGCATAATGAAAATCTGCATAAAAACAGAGGCCAAAGTTTATGATTTTGTTGATTTTTAATGTGGTCCATATACACCACCGAGCGGTTATTATCCACAACTAATTGTACGTGGCAAGCAATTTGTTTTTCGCTCATTTAACCACCGCCGTGCGTTCTCGTTTGCACCACGAAACACCTTAAGCCCTTTGATGTCGTTTTTTCTTCGCAAAGAACGGTCTGGCTGTATTGCTGATATTGGTTTCATTTTGAAAACAAAGCAGGAAAAAAGTGCATAACCCATTTATGATACGGTACACAAGTCATTTCCATAATTAGGCCATTTTAAAACAACCGTATCGAAGTGTCATTCGTACGATTTCTGATCGACGAAACAAAACACAGGACACGGTACATTTTTGTCTCCCTGGGTAGCCGTTACACATACCCTACACTACACACACATATGCTCCAAAACAGCAGCAAAAAAAGCGTGATTATCCTGCCACGAAAACGGTAGTCAAAGAGGGTACGGCTAAATATCACTTATGTTAATATTAATTGCTGGTTTCACCCCACTGCCGTACGGTACCCGGTGGGTGCCCCACGGGCATTTGAATGGAGCTCAACGTCAGTCAGAGCTCAACTGGTCTGCTGCTGATGGACACACTGGACCTGTGTGTTAAAGATTGAACCTCCAACGAGGGCCAACCGGGAGAGATGTCAGAGCAACGCCAGATGATTGGTTCTAATGTGATTTGTAGCCTTCGCGCGCGGGACCTGGCTGTGGAACGATGGCCGAGAGGCAATAATTCTTAAATGTGAAACGCCTTGCTGCTGCTGATTCTGTTCTTGCATGGAGGTGAAGCATTCGTTGGCAAAGAGCACCAAAAGAGATTCTTCAGAATCGTTAAGCAAAAAAAAGCAAGCATCACACATACACACACACACTCCTATCCAAGAAACGATTATTATCTTGCCAGCACGCCAACGGCGCAAGCCAGAATGATGGTCATTCGTCAAAATGGGAGCGGAGGCTTGGAACCTCATACGGGATATCTTGCCAAACATTCTCCAGCGTCTTCCAGGGAGCACACAGCGCGGAGCACACACCCTACCAAACCCACCCAACAGATGTCCTCACTTCGTGGACCATTGAACCAAACGACGCGCGAATCTGTGACGCCTAGAAGGCGGATATGGATACCTTCTCGCATCGTAGCATCCTCTCGGTGCCAATGCAAGAAGAGCTGTCAGTGCGAGCCAGCAAGCAGTGCCACCAGTGGGAGGACAAAACCTTCGACCACTGAATCGGAGCGTGTTGGTGGTAGAGGTAGTGGTCCGCTCCTGCTGACACTTGCCTACCAGAAAAGGATCGTTACCAGGTTTCTGCAACTCCAGGAGCATCAGAAGCAAAAGGGAAGAATCAGATGGCTTTTTTTGTGGAACGGAATTGGGGTGAAGGTGAAGATACTCAATTTATTTCGGTCGCAGTACGGTGTGTGTGTGTGAGTGAGCGTTTTCGTCTTGGCCGTTCGCCAGTATCTTTAACTCGTCCGTTTTAAACGCTCATCCTACATCTCTTCCGGCATGGCAGATACCTTTATGTTATGTGCTGTATGTAGGTTCTTGCCGTGGTTTTTGGCTCGATTCTTGAACCGATTCATCCACTGAGTTCGTTTACCAAGGACCGCGGTGCAGTAGAAGATGGTTCAAAACACACGCAAACTCTCCTCGCACACACAGAGCCAGGTGCCGCGCCATAAGAAGAAATGTAGTGGCGACAGGTGAAGAAGGAATAGTTTGGGGCGGGATGAAAATAAGCAAAAAAAGGCGCGTCAGTTTGACGCCTCTGCTGTATCCAAACAACATATCAACCGTCACCGCCAAGTACCTCGTTGTTCACGTGCTGCCTCCCTCGTGGAAAGTGGGAGCACACAAGCAGCCCCGGTGTGTATGTCGTGTGCTCTTTGATTTTTGATACTGAGATTCTTATGTTTTTTTTTTTTGCTAGACTGTAGTTTCACCGACGGACCCACCGACATACCGGGAAGAATTTGGAGATCACAGATTATAGAGTACTGAGCGTAAACACACATCATAGGAAAAACAACATTAAAACGGCTGACTCTGCTCTGTTATGCAACTGGGGTTCTGGCATGCGGTCCAGTTTTTTGTTGTATTATTGTATCCGTTCGATAACGCATAAAATTTAGAGATCAAAAGAATCTTGAATTTCCGACAGCATCTGACACTCGAGAATCTTGATAATCTAGGAAATACGGATTCCAATATATGGTCCAATACTCATGCTACATCTCCAATAGAACTCAAATACATGTTGCGACATCAATTACATCATATGCTAGATAGTCCTTCGCGTAATCAGTAGTAGCCGCACCGTTCTTTTACAAGGTAGGACTGGTATCAAATCAACAAACTATCCTCCTACCGAATAACTAAGACCAGAGCGTCGGAAATGGAACGGAACCTTCCGTTGTTTAAGTGTCAAAAAGAAGAAAATAAGTGTAATAAACAAGATCCTATAGGTTGATCTTCGGGTCTTTGATGACTTGAATTTCAATTTTTAGCCTGTAACTTTCGAGCTATCAACGAATACCGGTATCAGTTGAAAATTGACTATTATAATAAAAAAATATATGCTTAAATTTTAAAGCTTAGTCTGCTTCGTTATGTGCTATGTTGAGATCAAAAAACATTTTAGTTTTTAATCGTCTTGGCATACGCATAACTAGCTGTGTAAAATGTCTTCTTGGTATTGTCAAAATTCACACAAAATTCTACGCTATGGACCTGCCACAACCATGCGCCGGATCTAAACTGACTCATCTTTTACTATGCGAATCTTGAATGAAATCGATCGCTCCACCTCAAGCGCCTTCTGCTACACTCTCCCAAACCTCGTAAAACGCTAGTGTGGCGTAAAAAGGTATCGTAAATAAAATTTTACGCCTCAATAACTCCGATCCATTCGAAGCCGCTTTTGGGTTGTTTTTTCGGTTTTCGATACCAGCCGCCAGCCCAGGTTCGATCTAGGATGTTTTGGGGCAACCAATCCTAACTAAACATCATCATCGACATTCAACCGTTGCAGTAAAACAAGTCGACCTTTTCGAGTATTTCGAGGGTGTTGCTGTTGGTTTGGTGTTGGGTTGGTTCGAACGAAACAACAACAAGGATTGGGCATATCGCGACCGCCATTCCGGTTCCGCGAGACGATCGATAACGGTATGATTTATGATCCTTCGCTTTTCGGGTTACTCTCTAGTTTCACCGCTTGTATATCACGCAGAAACATCCGCCTGAAAGAAAAAAGCCCGAGTGTGCATTCATGTGCGCCTGTTATTGGCCGGGATTTTATTGCGTTGATCCACACAAACGTTTGGTGCGCAACCATCCTTAAACTATCGTACAGATTTTGCGAATCGCATTGCCAAACTGCTCACGTGCTCACAAGGCCGGCTCAAAAGTTTACAACCTCCTGTGCTCCAGAATCGGTATCAGAGTCACTCAAAACACAGCGTCCCGTGCGTCGTCGCACGGTTGAACGGTTTCCTTTTTTCGTGGTTTTGCGTCGGGATACCGCGAGACACGACGCCAAGACCGCTGGCAGCTCATATCTGCTGTCTGTCATCTTGCACATTTTATTTTCGACCCAGGGAGGATGGACCCGGTTTACTCCATGTGAAATGTACACCGATTTCTCGAAAGCAGATTCCCACCGTCCGGTCGTTACATTGCAACGGTTAACCGAAATATCAATTCCCTCCGATTTCTCGTGCGCAGAGCAAGTTCCTTGAACGAATTTCACACAGAATGCTCATTTAAACATCGAGCGCCCAATCTTTGGATTTCTCTCAGTCTCTCATGTTGCACGTAGCATCGGGTTTTATAAGAAGAAGCTGTCAAATGAAAACGTTTGAGTTTTATAGCGTTCTGCGGAATCAAAAAATAGGATAAGCCACACGCAAAACCCCATCGCTGGCACGCGCATAATCCAACATCGCGCCTGGGCATTATTCCTCGAACTGAGGCAATATGGCTTTAATTTATGAACCAGCTGATGGTTTTTTTTTGCTGTCATGGCCACGAAACGCTTTCTCGAATAGGCCTTTTTCTAAAGGGTGAAAATCTCGATAACAGTTTTAAAGCGAGAAATACATTTTTCCGTTTAAGAGTCTTCATATCAACCAATACGACCATGCCGGCTCAAATGAATAATAAAAAAAACCTGCACATATCAAATCCCGGTCCAATACTTTAAACCCATGAACGTACTGTACTTGCATTCACCTGCGTATTAACACGAATCCTGCGATAGGATCAGTGTCGGTGTGTATCCCCGAAGGAAAACAGTCTTCTTGTGTGCGTTTCGTTTTTTTCTGCTCCGCTTCAGACAAAGATAATGCACTGCCAGTGGTCCAGGGTCGATACTCTACTTGTTAACGGATTCCTGGTTCCATTGCAAGAGCTCCAAAATCGAATAACAAACGGGTAACCATTGAAGCGTCAAAAGAAACGGACAGAAAGGATCGTGATGTTTACGTGCACAGGCGAAAACTTCTGAGTCCCAATCTTTACGGTCTGATCAGCAAAAGCAATAAGTCTCCGATGTCCGGAGACCATTACAGACCCGATCGTTGCCGTGCTTCACCATTGATGCCGAACGCTGCCTGGACGATCCTACTCTGTAGTGAATGGTTCAATAAATTGTGCAACAGGAACACTGGAATACCACGTTACTTTTAATACTGGATCAGTTAACTGGTTGGGTACACTTACCCAGTTTTTGTCAGTTTTATATGTACATTTCGTTAATTTCCTTAACGATGGAGTGTGTTCAATGCTTGGGAAGTTGCGGATATATAGAAAAACCTTAGACCAATGTCAATGATGTCTATTACATCAGAGTATACCAAGATCCAGGCTAATATATAGAAGATGTTCCCCGAAGTTTCCTTCTCGTAGTCACGGTTGGCTCTCTCTCTCTCTCTCTCTCTCTCTCTCTCTCTCTCTAACGCCAGTTTCAAGAGAAGCTCGGCAAACCTCTTAACTTCAGGCCCTCGGTAGGATCATAAGGATCTTAAAAGTATTGCAGCTACCTTCACCTACAATAATCTAATAAGATTGGCCGGAGTTTTCGAAAAGCTCATTTCGTCGTACTAATTATGCTGCTATCAAGAGATTCAAGATTTATCACTTGATCAGAGATACATTTTTCTTTTCGGAATCCTCTTCGATAGTTTTTGCCTATCTCAAACAAAAACGTTAAGAAAATATGACAGTAATGCGAGATAGTGCTATCTACACCTTCCTTGTTGTATAATATGCAGAATCTACAAATTTTCATCAATGGGATAGAATGGGTTCATTCCACATTGGAATTGCTGAGATTTGTTTTCTTTCCTCTCCCTTTTTTTTTTGCTTACCAGGATGTAAGGCTATAAAATTAATTTTCGTCCATTCTTAACCCAATTCATAATTCGCGCCAATATCACCTTTTCGAGTCAATACATGCGATACCGGTGGTGTGTCGTGTGCGCCATTTATTAACGACGCGAATGTTAGCAGACAGTGTGCGTTTGTTAAAGATGATTCACCCTATAAAATATAAGTTTATCGATCTTCGACTAGGCACAATTGTAAGTTTCTGGTGGTTCGTGTTTTTTTATTCATGAGCGGCGACCTGGCCATACTGCTGATTCTTGGTTCTCCAAAAGCAAAAAAAACGAAACACCCCGTAACGTTTTGTTTCAAACCCACCTCA
>KZ061740.1:2466-14460 GCA_002091835.1 Anopheles maculatus | reverse complement strand
AGAGGACAATCATTCGCAGCGCACAAACTGCAATAAAAGGTAAATTATTTTACGATCAGTTTAAAATACCGGCTCCAAAATCCGACCCGATATCGGCGCTGCGGCGCTCCAAACGAGTGGTTTCCATAGGTGTCGGGACGTTACGATCCACACCAAACTGTAGGACAATAAATTTTCGCAAATGGGATAATCGGGACGATTCGGCGCGACGAGCAGCATTAGCCGACGATGAGGTTGACGAAATAGATGAAGTGCTGAAAGAAATTGGCGCTCCAATGCTTAGCCCGATGATGGTGCGTTAATGGCGTCCTATGTTAGATATTCGGGCCGGGGCAGATTTAATTTATTTTAATACATTTAAAAAAAAGATTCGTTTGTAGCATGCTGTTTGACCCGTCTGTCTAAACATGGACGATTTATCTTTCCTTTTAGAAATGCGGGTTTCACCCATCTCATTAAGTTTAGTACTTCGCTTGAATACTTTGTACGGGAAAGAGCTAAAAACAATCCTCTCCAACGTTCATCTTTTTCGCGCAATGTAATTTATTTTGAAACAGACCGATAGCAAGAATCAGTTTTTCCTGTTAATGAACCGATCGCGTTCGCGTAAAGAAAAGCCAAATCGTACTTGTCTTGCCTGCCAACGAAGGATTTTCAATGTTCCGATGTGGACCGATTTGCAAGAGGCGTTGGTACTTTTAGCCCTGTTCGTTCTCGCCCCGATCGACGTTTCGTGGACACGCAACCGCTCAGGACGGTGCACAAGATAAATTACAAAATAATCAGATTGCCTGCTCGGACGGGGGAATGGCGAACGTACGTACCCACTGGTGTGTGCTGTGGGTTTTCATTTGCTGCCACAGTTTTGTGAGAAATGCCACACTAACAGCGCTTGCCCACGGCATAATTGGTGGTCGATTTGCTATGCGCAACAGCACGTACGGAACCGTGGTTAGCTCACGTACGAAGCGGAAGATGATCGTCTTCGTCATTATGCTGGTCATATTTTAGCATTCGTTGCACCAGGGCATAATCAGTACTACTGACTGACAGACATCCAAGTTGTGCCAGGGGAAATGCCTCAGATGAAGAGACGCTAACCTGTACTTTATTTAGTATTTGCCTTTGATTATTTTTATATTGGCAGGTTCGTAGCTTGCTGGTTGTTGCAGTTTTTCGAGCGTATCTGTAAGGTGTTGAATATTCGCATTCGAAAACAAGTATCACCAAACCGCAAACATACGACATCGCTACACAGAATTACGACAGTCACGGAAGATTGTTTTTCAGTTAGATTAGATAGGAGTTTTGTTTTTAATATTTTGCAGCAAATTAGACTCGTTATGCTCCAGGGATTAGTTCACATTACGACCCTTTCTGTAAAATCTCTTTAGACAGTTCACAGCAACGGAGAAGGAACAGTTGGATAACATTGAGAAGAAGTGACGACGTTGCGACTTCCGTCAGGAAAGCCATAATATTGTATAGACTGACGACGGAACTCGGTCGTCAACAGTTTCGAAGGCTTCTAAATTAGGTCAAAACCGCAAAGCGATTGTAGTGCCAGAAGGGTAATTCAGTTAAAACAAATAAGTGTAAAGGATCAGAAACTTCTGAACGATCCCCTGATTTAATCAATGGAGGACACATATTCCTGAACTAAAATCAGCTACATAACTGGCTAAAAAGAAATTTTTAAATATAAAATTTATTTGCGATACGATATTGCCTGTAGAATACAAATCCACTAACGAGAAAGAACGTCTCGCGGAAGCGCGTCAAACGGACGCCAGTCCGTGGGGCGATTGATAAAAATCTAGCCTCCGTTCCATTTGTTCCATCCGTGTTGGCGTGCCATTTCGTTTGAGCATGGGGTTGGTGTACGCAGGCAGACATTCGTCTTATGTGGGCAAAACGGTAGTCTAAACGGAACTCAGTTTGAATCGTGCAGCTTCCTGCTGGAAAACTCTTCGTATGCCCTAACCCCACATCACGACACTGTTAAGAAAAGCTGACGGAAGAATTGAAACGAGGGGCAAAATTATGCTGCATTGTTTGTTTATGCTGACCGTCCCGGGGTAGTTGGGTTTCAAAACTTCACGCCAACGATCGCGAAGGCTAAAAGTATATCCAACTGCTCGCTAAATGGAAGAGTGCGCACGCTGTTTTGTTATTGCAGCATCAGCAGTAAGAGAATGGGCAAAGAAAACTGCGCAGAGGACGACGCCAAGGAAGAAATTTCACCAACGCTCTTAAGCTGGGGGCGGTTTGCATTGCCGGATGGTTGTTCCTTCGCCAAGGGTATTCTACAACATTAAAGTATACCTTATTTAGATTATTTCTACTTGGCAACTTGGGAGATATTGAGAATAGTGCAACGGAATACTTTAGCTTCGGGTTTGTTTCGCGTCGCCGGCAAGTGAAGAAAACGAATGCGCAGCATAGAACGAGAGATTTATGCTTCCATTTTTCCGTTATTGGTCTTGTGTGCGCGCGCGTACGATCGCAACCCATTGTCGTTTGAGCAAACGATTGCAATTCCGGAACGGAAGCTTTATAGTTTCGCTCGAAGAAAACAACAATTATTGCGTAAATAATGCAATAATGTTTTCGGCCTTACGGTGGTTCCAGTCGGTTCAATGAAATCCGATGCTGGTCTGGAAGGTATGAAACATTCAACTTGCAACTTTGTTAGGTTGTTTAGGAACAAATTTTAATGTATAAAATAATCCACCTAATGCAGCAGAATCAGTGACGTATCAAGGCTGTAGTAGACCCGCTGAGGAGAGGGATCCTCTTACAACTTTAAAACTGCAAACGTCAGTTCTATTATCAATATTAGGCAATATTTTCATCACTAATTCGAACATGATACACTTAATTTGCCGTATAACCATACCATTACCTGAATGATTCCAGTGATGTGTCAACTCTGCTGTTGATGCTGTTGGTAGCACGCAATTCACCTGAAAACGTTTTTAATGCAATGCCTTACGGCGAAATATGCGCAATCAACAAAGCAAGTGTCAGAACGAAGGGTAAAGCACAAACAATTCTGGAATTTGGCCCCTACGTTGATAGGGAATAAGAAAACGCTACCATTTTATATTTTACCCATCATTTCCCGACACCATGTATACATTTATTGTTAAATCATTTCATTCTTCGGACACGTCACTCAAATAGTCCATTTTTTCTCCAATCAATGTTTGTGACACATTTTTGTGACACGTCGTTTTTCGTATCTGGGCAAAAGACTCTTCAACTCAGCAATCGTTTGCACTCCGTACAGCATTACTATAGTGTGAGAATCATCCTCGAAGCCATTAATAATGATGTCGACCAAATCTACTTCCGAAATATCGTAACCTTGAGCCATTTCAACCATCTCCATCACGTATCTTAACAAGTTTGTGCCTACCAACTTATGCGACCGAAGCTGCTCGATAATGGCTTCATCATTCAGCTTTCGACCGGCAAATTCTTGTAGCAATTTCGTCTTAAATTCGTCATACCCCGTCAATGGAATGGTTTTACGAAAAATAGCAGCAGTTTCGGTTAACAAATCGCATGCAGCAACCAGTTGCTGCTCTTTGTTGAGTTTCAGCACCCGAAAAGCGCTCTCCAGCTTCTCGATCCACAGACGCACGGGAACCGTTTCGTTGCCACTAAATGGCTCCACCAGCGCTTTCACGTGCGCGGTATCGAAACTTTTGATGCTCATGACATTCTCTAGCTGTCCGATTTTGCGTTTCAATTCCTGGTTTTCAAACTGCATCTTTCTTAAATTCGCATCCAGGGGCGGTGTAGTCGATCCACTTGAGGTGGTTGCCTGCGGCTGGGTTGTGTTTGGATCCGCCTTGCCAAATACAAATGCACATTCGTCACGCATTATGCCGTGGAAATATCGATGTGTTTGCAGAATCCTGCAACGACGTGTGCCAGATTTATTAACGATCGTACTGATAGTTTATAGCGTTTGCACAATCTTACCTTCTTGAAACCGCTAAAAGGAAATGAATTTTAGCACTCACAGCTTGCTTTGCCGAATGACGCCAATTGCGTTCCACGTTTTTTTTTTCTCTTGGTATTTGACGTTTGATCATACTCCTTGTGACGGCTGGATGATCGTTTAAGTTTACACTTTCAGTTCTCCACAGTGCGTTTCAAAATTAGTACTCCGGATTTGTTGTGTTGATTTTTTTATGTTAACCTATCGGACTAATATTCGTGTAATGTTGCTAGATATATTATATCGATCGATTATATCGAAGATTTGTTTTTATTGTTTTTATTAATTGCCAAGCACATTCGTGAGTTAAATAATATTTACGACTGATCGATTGAAAATGTAAATTTAGGTATAAATTCTAGTCGATTTACTAGTATCTCTGTCCTTCTTTCTGGCTGTTTTTTACTCGTTTGTTATATGATGTTTTTATCTACACAGTTTCATTCTCGTACGCAGACATCGCCACAAGACATGTGCAAAATCAGTAATCAAAATGATTTCATTATGTTGTGCAATTTCGCTCGGCTTCGAAGTTTACTCCTTAGTGCTTTCCATGTGCTGTGAAAGGTATCGTTTGTCACTAGCGATGTTTAACAATCATTTGTGTGTCACTGCGTAATTTGAAACCCTTTTTTCTAACGGTGTCAATTTCCCGTTCCGATGATACGTGGTAGCATCGAACGCGTACCGTTGCTACCTCTCTAAAGTGAGATATTTTATTGAGCTTATCATAAGTTTCTTCCAGCATGGTATCATCTCATGGAAATCGGTGACATTTAGTAAATGTATCAGTCACGCACACATACACACAACGAGAGGTTTCTGTATGTAGCTGTCCGTCTGTCGATCACAAGCATCTGCAAACAGTATATCCCTTCAATGGACAACTCTATAAATTATACGTTTCTATCCCGCCTTACCAACTTGTTTCCGCGCGACACCTGGTAACTGATAAGATCAGGATCTCCAGTCCAGTAGCCTCACAAATGGAGACGAGAGCTGTATTAGCAAAGTTTCCGTTTCGTATGGGTCAAGCTTAATTTATTGTCTTTCGCATTTCCATGCCTGAGTAGCAGTGTATCGATCATTCCCCTTGAGGTTCATCACTGTCGCGCTACGTCTAATCTGTGAAGATTCACGCATCTCTCAACTGGAAGCATCTTTATGGCGTGATTAATGGAAGCAAATAAAATAACTATGAATGAAAACAGCTTTAAAATTCTATGCTTCACGCAAAAGGTCGATCATTTCGAAGATCCAACATAGCTAGCGTGTCTCAAAATACTTGAAGCGCTGGGTTGTCCATCGAAAGCATGTTACTCTTGAACGCGACCAAGTGTAGGGGTTCGTACATTTTGGACAGATTACATGTCTGAGAGATGTATGCAAGTGCTGGAGCTTTAAATGTTCTGTACTTGCTCGTAACTTTTTCAGACTGTAGCAGTATGAATCGATTGACTGCCAATAGCCAACCAAAATAAAATGACGTTTAAGAAAAGAAAATAGTCAAAAAAAACAGAATGTTTGCGTCGATTATAAAGGTGCGATCGTTGAAGATCTACACCGCAAATCGAAAGAAAAGAATCACTATCGGGAGCTATTGTGGCAAGCGTGTTTCACTTTGCTTCACATTATCGGTTCAATAATAATGACTGTTGCTTATACTCCATATGCTCTTCCGCGCATCCATTTACGAAATAACCCATCCTGACACCGGAACCGATTGCACGGGAAATGGATGTTAAATGGTGCATTTGTGTGCGTGTGTGCGTAGATAGAGTGAAGAATTGTTGAATAAAACACCACGGCATTTTGTGAACGGCGCTTCTTCTCTGCAAGGAAGACGCAGTACAAAGATGCGCCCTCAAAGCAGCGACGGCGAAAAATGGGAGAAACCAACCACCAAAAAGCAATCCCATTACCAATTTGTTATGCACCACAACACCTCCACTAGGCGCAGGCAGGCAGGTCAGCAAGAATTCGTTTACGCGATGATGATGATGCTGCCTGCCGAGCGGAAGAATGAAGCCTCCGGCCACTTTGCGGTTTGTGCGGTGTTTTTAATCAGTTCCGGTGTCAGTGGCTCTCGAGGCAATTTGTTGATGGCCATGATGGAGCTACCCATGGAAGGGATCGCGCGTTTCTTCGGGCACCTAACGCAGAAAGACTCTTTTAACGACGATCCGTTCCTTTTTTGCGGAGATTGAAGTCTGTTAGAATGAGGTGAGCGTTATTCATTTACACCATTTCAAATCGCTGACAAGTTGAATCCTTTCGGGCATCAGTTTCATCTCCTTGCTCTGTGCCGGTGTACATACCGTCACGACCGTTCTTGTGGTGTTTCACTAGTCGAGGGAAAAAGCAGAACTTCAAGAACTCTCGTACTTGATACCAAAAGCTCCCCCACAACCTACCCGTTCCAGGGAAGGCGTGAGGCAATTTAAATGGCCCAAGTCCCGCACCCTCTATGGTTGGAGTGTGTGTGTGGGTACGTGTGCGTGTGTGTGTACATATCGGTTATGCGTGCCGCAAAGGGCGAGGAATAAGTTCATCAAAAAATTAAGATAAGCGTGAACCGCCTTTGAACGATGCCGCCGTCTCGTGGCACACCACACAAAGTATGTAGATGTGTCAGTGATCCGCTTTTTTGAGTCCGTTTTTCTTCTATTCTCCTTTTTTTTTCGTCCCAGAAAGGAACGTACACTTCGAGCGGAAAAGCGAATCAAGTGGATGAGAAGGTAAGAAAATGGTTGAGTGTTGTTTTGGTGTATTCCTGGCCTATAGATCTTCTCGGGCAAATTGTTGCATAAAACATACGCTGTAACTTTACGGCAACACTGTCCACACGAATGTGTGCCCCTGTGCGCTGTTTTGAACTTAATATGGGCGCTCTTTTATTTTTCAAATTTACCAATTCTCCAACCATTGCAAGCTTTGCGATGAAGCAGATGACAAGCACCAGTAAAATAAACTATTTAATCTTGTCACTCTATAACTCCGGATATAGTTCGTAGCCTTCGTAGAAAGCACGCCTTTTTCCCAGGAACGACCAAAGCCGCCATCAACAAGTTCCTCGCTCCGGGAAAGATTTATAGACAACCGTACTCGGCACTCTTCTAAACTCCGTCTACTAGTTCATGGTAACCGGTTTCCCGAGGCTTGAAGATTCTCCACATTCTGACCACATTGGAATTCCACCCAAGAACTACACCATCGACGCTCCTTCTGTACCATACCGAAATGGTTCTCCCACTCGGAAAGTTCGTTTCCGCTACGGGCAAGAGCGGGAGTTCTCTTCACGATGGCGGAGTGAGTTCCTTCCGAGAAGCGGAAACCCCGAAGCACAGCACACCCCGTGGGGATCACACAAGAGGTGTGATAAATTTGAATTTTTAATTAAAATTATTCGGAAACACAAACCCACCACCAACGTGATAGTCCCCGCATGGCTGGAGCTCGTCTCGGGACGGTTGGTGTCTTTTGGATCACCGGATGCACTGCGCCAAATTTTATACATATCCCTTTTGGAACACATTCCGGTACGGCTGCTCATTGGTAGATTCTGGTGTGGATTGTGAACGCATTACGAATGCGCATAATTGCTTCGACCCCGACAACCCCCTTGGACACAGTAGCATCTGAAGTGTAACCTCGATAACAAACGATACCCGTCCACTTGCGTTGACGAATGGCGAATGGTGGACGAAATGTTTGGTAGCAGCAGTAGTACAGAAGTCCTCTTGGACATTTCTGGACGCTACCTGGTATTGGGAATGGAGAGAAAGATCGTGTGTTTTATTGTTTTTCGCCATGTGTAGTTCCACATGAATAGGCAGGATGTGTGAGAAGGATTTTAACACTTCAGCATCTACCTTCCCAGTACAACCCACGAGTATCCCGACGATTTATGCTTTGTGAATAGAAAAAGCAACACAAGGTGACAATGCAATACAGTGCAGCTTTCACGTGACCGATGCATTCGATGCACTTTTGTCACTTGTATGTTGTCCAAAACCATTTGCTCTGGAAGATTACTCAGGATCATAATTTCTGAGGTAAGTTCCCACCATCATAGATCTTCTGTCGAGGTGTCAGAAGTTTAACGCTTACTAAGGTACCTCATTTTTCAAACCATTATTCATGACGAATGTTTTTTTTTAACATTGACAAAAATCGGACCTTCGAATCATCTCATGTGACGGTGTAATGTCCGCTTTTCTAGTGGCGTGATAGAATTTTGGCAAAAGACACATCTTCTTCGGATCTGGATTTTATTCGAGGGCGATCTTTATGCAGGGAGGAATAGCATATCGTAGCATACCTTGCTATCGGAATAGCAAGGGCGGCCCGGTGGTGATGCGATAGCGGCGCCGGTCTTCACACGGCAGGACCGGGGTTCAAGTCTCATCTGGGCCGTTCCCCCATAGTGAGGATTGACTAACCAACTATGCGGTATCAATTAGTCTAGTAAGCCAGAAATGGCAGGCATGACCTTAAGAGGTCGTTAGGCCATGAAAGAAGAAGAATAGCATATCGTGTTACTACTGTATTTTGTATTGTAGAGTGAATAACAGCAATCGATCGACGCCTAGGAAATTACTGTTTTGTCGATGGAAAGGATTTCAACTATCTTTTTGCCTACGGATACACATCGGTGCGTCCTATTTAGCCATTAAGTTTACTAAAACTGTCTTAAGTATCTCTCTCTATCTCTCTAAAAGTCTCTGGTAGATACTTGGCCCTGCTTGGTTGACAATGCCATGATAGTGTGAAAAGAAGAAGGCTGAAATATGATTTCAAGTCGAACGATAACAAAAGCACACGCGATAATGTTGTTATACTGTGTTGACACAGTGCTAGAAAATGAACTATAAGAGCTAGTTCCAATCAGGATGACGATCGATTGCATGTTTGTCCTTCGCCACTTCGAAAGGGGGTGCTTGAAAGGTTGATAGTTTCAACACTGATAACGTAGCACCGGCGCATATGCACGTTCGGCCGGGTGTGTCCGAAGTGCTGATTATACATCACCTTAAAGCACAGGTGTGCTCTGTGACACCGACGTACGCTCTCTTCTCCTCCGGCAGGGCTTATCTGTCTTCGACCCTATGATTTGTTACGCAGTGTTTTACACCGGCACGCCACAACCACTAATCGTACTCTTTCTCACCTTAGATGGCCTATCCGCACACGGGCATCCATATTTGTGTAACGTTCTAGACCCACACACAAACCCTGGTGGTGTACTGGCAAACTACCCAACGTCACCATAGCTCTACCGAAGCAGTGCGTACTGCTTTGTGCACCAAGCAATTGAATAATGAGCCCGATCGTAAAGAGACAAAATGAGCTTCTTCCTTATATGGCGATGCACAACCTGACTCGGACGAGAAAACGCATCATCAACCGACGGCTGCTGGCGGCTGGCGTACCATTTCTGAGATACGCACCGCAGAACGTCACCGCTCGATCATTGCAAATATGACAGCGATGATTAATTTCTCACTGCCAAATTAATGTCAACGAAATTAAGATCACGCACCACAGGGTCGAACCTGCCTATATACAGGGTGTGGGCCCAATGCAATGAACTGCGCTGCAGCAACGTAACACCATCAGAGTCCAGTCCCGTTTTCGGTTCATTTGAGTTTGTCTCGACTTAATTTGACCCCATTATTCATCGAAATGAGAAAGCTGACACCAACGTGAACGCTGGCGAACGTTCGGCGGCCCTGCAATCCGAATGCTGAGGTTAATGAGACGTGACTTCTCGGGCTGGCCGTGTGCCCTGTGTGAGCTAGCTGATTGCTAGGTGTCGTCAGGTTGAACTTTCTCGCGTCGGAGCCCTCAAGGCTCCGGTTGCAGTTTTGGTCCCCACAAACCATCTCGATGGCTTGCTGCTGCGAGCTGCTCGATATTGAAAATGTCGTATTTGGGCGTTACGTACGTGTGCCTCGGTTTCTGCAGTACCGACTGCAGCCTACCTTGGCATCCATCTAAGGACATGCCGAGGGTGAAATCAGTTTGCAAAATATGGCATCCTTCCAAAAAGCAACGTACCCTGTACCCTGTTCGACGGACTGAGTTCCAACGTGTATGTTAGCGGGGTCTAAGCGTTTGATTTTGGACCGTGGATAGGGATGGTTTGCGCTAAACCAACTCCAACAAATTTTGGACTTCAAACTGCGAATGTACCAATTTCAGCATCGATGGGAATTGTGTCATATGATGGTCGATGTTGATAAATTCTACACCCGTTAGTGCGTGGTAAAGCATGTCGTCGGCATTCGCATGGCACCTTCAAAATTCAACTCCCCATCCCGCATGTGGAGCCCCATCAACCAAAAACCACAACTTAACTTCTCAGAATACTATCCTTCTTCATGGATCTTCATCGTTCGATTAACGTTTTTTATTTCATTTTTTGTAGCCTTGTTGCTCATTTTTAAAGTGCTAAAATGATGCTCATTTCCTGCCCTAACGATGGTAGATGAAGAAAAAAAAACATTTTGCACCAACAGCATCACAGCAGCAAAAGCAACTTTAGAAGCAATCAACTACAACCGACCGACAAAAATATGGTTCCAACGAATTTGGCGAGCTCAAATCGAATCAGCCCTTCCCGGGAATCGAGTAAAGTTAGCAGAGAATTTAGCAGAGCTCGACGCTCCACACGCAACACAGAGCGGGCCGTTGTTTTTGAGCGAATCTACCATTTTTATGCTAATAAATCATAAACGGTCGGGTCCGCCGGGCTGCTGGATGGTGTTGCCTAAATGAAAGTTAAACGCGCGTTTCCTGCTCCTTTTTGCGGCACATTCGTTTGTTGTGTACCCATGCTTGTGGCGGAAAGAAGATGATAGATGCACAAGGATAAACTACCACAAACACCACCATCCCGAGAGCAGTGCGGCTCGGGTCAGTTCGACACGCTCTGGGTGTCCCAGTGTTAAGCCACGCCAACATCTCGCAAACATGTGTTGCTGCCGCTGGCGGTGAAGTGGTTCAAGCTGTATGGATGGAGAGTTTATCCTTTAGCAGCTTTTTGCTCTCCTTATTTCGAAGTTTTGTCCTGTTTGCTCAGTTGGTTGTCCTTAGAAGAAGTCGTTTCTTACTAACTGTAAAGGCAACGTCAAGGTTGAAAGGATCGTCCGGGGTTTGCTCGTTTTCACACACATATTTTAGAAGGATTTTCCACGCCTAGCACCGTTGGTGGTTTATGGGAATGTTGCTGCTTTTCGTGGAGGTCGTAAGAAAAATGTGTTGCTTGCGGGAAGAAATTGCTGTGCAGCATTTGCCTACGGTGATGTCCAAGGACGACCTCACGCGAAGTTGATGGCAGATGTTCGCAAACTGTATTTCCCTTGAAGCAGCCATGCTGTTGGTTCTGGACCTACATACTGTTGTGTATGTGTTTAATAAAATAATTTATAATAATGGTACTAACAACTTTAATTTGAATTTGAAATTCAATACACAATCTTGTAAGCGAGGTAATGCAAAAGGAAATCTATTTATTCATACCATGATAACAACCTTGAATGGCTTTCATAGATGATAATTCTTCACAAAAAATTTACTTACTTACTTACTTATCAGGCGCTATAAGTAAGTGCAACGGTCTTGGTCTGCTGCAACAATCCTGGGTACCCCTCACTGTCTAGCGCCGTCGTCTGCCGATCGAACATCCCGGTCTTTCTGGTGGATGCATCAACGCCATCACTCCATCTCAATTTGAGCCTACCACGCGTCCTCGGTCTATGTGGAGGGCCTAAAAGGACTGTACGCGCTGGGTGGTCCGGTGCCATTCTCGTGTCATGACCAGCCCACCGAAACCTGCCGAGTCTGATTCGCTGCACGATGATGAGATCACCGTACACCTCGTATAGCTCGTCGTTGTAGCATTGTCCTTTCACACATACGGCCATTCAGATGGACAGTGGATAAACAGTGGACTACAGTGTTCACAATCTATCAAAGAC
>KZ061739.1:346467-366226 GCA_002091835.1 Anopheles maculatus | reverse complement strand
TCCCTACACTTTGCATACCCGTGTTCGGTCCCACCGCAAACAATTTTCCTTCTGGGAAGAGGAAATTGCACGCACGCAAAAAAACGGCCCACGTAAACCACCAGCGAAAAGGTACCGGGGGGGAAAAATCCACACGTTGTATAATGGAGAGCAAATGTAAAAAAAAAGACCTGCGTGAGTAGCGAGATTTCGGATCGCCACACTTTGCAACCTTGCAACCGCAGTGGACATCGAGCGGAGGAGAAATCTCGCTCGTTTTATTGGGAATGATGTGCTGCAGCACATGATGCAGCTGAGAAAGTGGCTGAGATTGGAACGGCCGTGCCATCTGGTTCGAGCTGTGTACTGTTGTGTGCCCTCGAGCCCTCCCATCAGGACTGGAAATGGAAAATTAATGATCGATTCGCCTGCAATTCCAATACGCAACAGTTGCACGGGTAGCGTGTGGTACGGGGCAGGCGAAGCAGGAAGCCGGGAAGAAGAGAATCGAGAAAAGAAATCAAACGATTTATGATCTGCTTTTGCTTCCTTCGACTGTAGCGCACATACACGCACACGCAAGTGGTTGCGATGCGTTGTTCCCATGCGTACGCACGCACGGAACTATGTGCCTCTGGTGTTCGGTACTGCAGGTGTTGGTGAGATGGTGCTGCAGAAAAAAAAAACCTGTTGCATTCAGTTACCTCGGCTGCCTCGCGCAATGTTTCGAACCGTGCCAGAATCTCCTTCACCGACACCTTCGGCTCGATCGGTTCCTCGATGATGGTTTCCATACGCCCGACCGACCCGGAACTGGCAATACTGTTCCGTCGGTTTTTTAGCGAACCGGAAATCGAACCAGTGCTGGTTAGGGTGCCGTTGTTGCTGCCACTGCTGTTGCTGCTGCTGCTGCTGCTGCTGCTGCTGCTACTGCTGTTGCCTCCGTTGGTACTGTTGACATTGTTGGCACTGTTGGAAATCGTGTCCATTGTGGACGCTGACGAGTTTGGGTTTGCGTTAGGCGACGAGGGACACGAGGATAGTGGTGAGGTAGCGCTAAACTGATGGCCGCCCATCATGCCGGACGGTGTGGTGGGTGACGTCTTGCGACTGCCGTGTCCCATCCCGGCCATCTCGTCCGCCACCATTATGTCGGGTTCGGCGTCCGGATCGGGGCCGCCACCTTCGTGCCGCCTCCGGTAACCGCAGTTGGTGTACTCGCACTTTTCGTGCGATTTCTCTAGGAACGCCTTAATCACTGGACCGTCCAGTGGTTGTACATTTTTCACATCGTCCAGGTCACTGCGTCGGTGCACATCGACGCGTATCTGGCCGGTGATGCGACCAATTTCCGCGATCGAGTCCGAATCGGACAATCGTTCCATCTCCTCATCGTCCTCCGCCGGGTCGTCCAGATCGGACGCAGCCGGATCGAAGGACTCCACCAAACTGTCAATGGAGGGCGATCGGTTGAGATTGTTTGAGGTCTGTGCGGTTGGACGTCCCATCTGGCGTCTTTCGGCCGACCCCGAACCGGATGGTCCACCGCGTGCACCACCTCCGGGCTCCCCCGAACCTCCCGTATCGTGTATTGTTCGTCCCCCGATAGGACTCGGTGTTGGGATGCCGTCGTAACATTTGTACGAACTTTGGAGCGTCTCCAAACCGCGACGATCGTCTAGCAAACTCATGGTGCGACTACGGGTACAAGTTTTGTCGTCACTGCTACCACTAATCACTCGATCACCACTCGATTCTGAGAGAGCAGAAGAGAAGCACTTTCACATACCAACGACCATAAAAACATCCAACACCATTACATCCATCAACTAAACGCACCGCACACACTCGACGCAAACGCTTCCGATCGATCTTTCCGCCGGAACGGAACGTGTTTTCGAATCCTTCACTTTCCTGGGCGACTCTGTGAGACTTGACGTGTAGGCCAATTTGCAGCAATTCAAAAGCTAACTGTTAATCCCGCACCTTCTTACGCTCACGTTCGTTGTAGTGACCGTACCCAGCACGGGTACTACCACCGCCACCACTACACACACACACACACACACGTTTGCAAAACGCTTTACTAACGATCGTTTGCGGCTGGCTGGTATGTCTGCCAAACAACACACATATCAAAAACAATTCCTCACTTCAGTTTGCCAATTCCGTTAGGAAAATGTAAGCACAGCTAGCCATCGGGCACGCTTCTGCTCTGGAAGCATCTCTGGGGAAAGGTAAACTCAATAACGGGCCTCTGTTGCGCCTGCTGGTAGCCCGTCCCGTACGGTCAATTGCACGAAAGCATTCAGTTCAAAATCAGGCACAAGCTATGAAATCTTCGATTGCCATTGAGCGCGACTCTTTGGTTTTAGATATTGCACATTCCACGCTACACGCTTTTCTATCGCTAGTTAATACACACTCGCCGGAGGTTAGTGTGTCTCAAGATTTTCCTATATTCCAGCAGCAAACACTTCGCACAACCGATTCATGCGTAGAACAGACACATTCGGTGACCCAAATCGTCACATCTTGCTGCTGCTGCTGCTCCACATACGCATCCAAACGCTATCGATTCGCACAAAAGATCATCGCCGATGGATCCGCTCGATCACTTCCGCTGTACACTGGGCGCATCGCGTGTTTGGTCAGATCCAGTTTGTTTTTTACCCTTTTCGTGCATCCGACACCCAATCCGTGGAATGTGAAGCGATCGCGGTCCGAATGTGAACTAACTGCTCGCAGCGTACACCACCGCTGACGGACCTCGATCGTACCGGTCCGAAACCGAAGCGGCCACCGTAAAATGAAGATCATAAAAAAATAACATGGTCGAGAAAAACCAGAAAGGAAAAAGTGTGTGCGCAGCTAAGCCACCGAAAGAGAGTGAGCCAAAGCCCAAAGCAAACTCTCTCGCTCTCGTGCTACGTTGCGTTATGCTTTCGAAGCCTTTTTTGTGAGTCGCTGCATGCTTTTTCCACCCTCCCCCCGCCCCGAAGCTCCAGAGTTTTCACGTGTGCCCGAGCACGCCCAATCCTCGAATGGAAAGTTATCGAAGACAGTTCGCCAACCAAAAACAAAAAAAAAACCTTCATCAGCAGCAGCATCATCGCGATCATCGCCACTGGTAAATGTTGTTGCAAAATAAGTAACCAACAGCGAATTGGACGTATCGGGGTGCCGAAGGGGGTGTCTCTAAGCCGAAAAAATAAAAAGCGTAGCTTAGTTGATCGAAAACAAACACGAGCTCGAGCTCCAAAACTTGGCGATCGTATGTGTACGCACACGCTCGAAGGCGGAAAGTCTTATCTTGGTCGCGCTATCCGTCACGGAGGCTAGTGTTTTGTGGTTCGCGTTATCCGATCTCTGCGCTTCATGGGTTGACCACTGTGGTACTCTGGTGGATGTGTGTTGGTTCGGGGGCGCTTTGGATGGGCTCAAGAGTTTTGAGAAAGTAAGCACACCAGAGACATCCACAAACCGTACGCGTCCTTCGGCTGTACCTTTCTTGGGGTAGTCTAGTCTAGTCGCTGTGCTGATATTGCTGGTCCGATTGGGTTGGGTTGGGGTACTGTGGCGATACTTTTCCCCCATTTCTAACGGCTTGTTTCTTGTTTCTTTTCCCCACTATACTATTCATCTCCATCCTCTGTACACTTCGGGTTTTTGCTCTTTTTGTGCTCGTTTTGAATTTTCCAGCAGTTGGTTGCGTGTGTGTGTGTGTGTGTTTCTTTTATTTTGCTGATTGCTCTATCTTCGTTCACTCGTTCGCCCACTGACACAATCCTTCGCGCGTTTGATGGAGATGATTTGGAAATTTATGTTTTGCATTCTTTTTCCTTTTCACCTGCCCGATCGATGCTGGCTCCCGCTTGGTAAGAGGCTGCAAGTAAGAGCAGTCTGGCGCCTAGATCTTTCGATTTCTGCAACAACGGTCGATGGTCTTTTTTTTTCACTGTTTAAGCGAGACATGAGATAATCGGTTTTTCGATAGCTTAGGCCGTATCACTAACAAACAAAAACGTCGCGTTAAAAATGCGGAACAAGGAACATGGCCTTTTAATCACACTTTGTTTTCCTTTTGAGTTGATTTTTCACACATGCCTCTTTTTAACGTAATAATGATGATAAATTGCTCGACGACTATTGTTTATGCAAATGGCAACGAAAGCTACTTTAGTTATAGAAAATAATAATTCGACAAAAAAGAAAACTATCACCCAAAACGCACCAGAAACAACCTACCAAACTAATGATAACAAATGGTTAAGGCTTCGTTAAGGCGCTCGACCTAGCGGGCTATCATTTCATAAAGTGCTTTATTACAGCACGAAAGCTTGCGTAGGAAAGCGCCCGTTTACTGGCTTGGTTACGCATGTTCAATGCACTTTATGCCGAACCGGTGACAACACATCCGGATACCGATAATTGCCAACTTTCTCACTTTTACTGCCCCGCATCGCATGCAGCAGAAGCAAACATCATCGAGGTATAGATTGTTTTTTTTTTCTCTCTGCTCAATGCACGTGCGCCACAATTTTGCGAGGTTTAAAGCCACCTCCGATGTGCTCCGGTTTCCGGCCGTCCTTGCCACCGTACCGTGCGGATTGAAATAGTTTAAAAGTGCGCACGTTAATGAACTTGATCGCGCCAAGGTGCCTGACGTGTGGCATTGCAGATGTATCAATTAATCGCCTCATGCATGCTGGGCGTACATTACGTCGATAGAGCAACGTCACGGATAATATATTGATGAGCAGCGAGAGAGTGTCGGTGTGTGTGTGTGTGTGTGTGTGTGTGTGTGGCCCTTCTAACAATTGCTGCTGTGTGTGATATAACTCGGGCCCACCGTAGCCATGTGGAAGCAGCATTAAAACATTAGCTATTACTGTGTCGCCGATGCTATCGTGCGTTGCACATTGGTAGTGTTACAATAATTATTTGGTTTGACTGCATTTCACACGCGGCTACACTCGAAAGTGTTCCGAAGCTGCTCGTTGCTCTTGCGCTGGTGAAAATGTGGTAAAATGTGCATACTAATGTTCGCTAATTATCTCGCGCTTGATCTCGACGATAACGTGTGCTTTTTGGACAGTGCTGCGTTATTAGAAACTGCTGACTAATTTTACTTTCATTCGAGAAATGTTTATGAATATTAATCGTATGCACTAGCCATCGTTGGAACACCAGCTTTGCATTTGTTTGTGCTGTTAATATATATCATTTTATAAAAATAAAAAAAGTACCTCGATATAGGTAAGAATAAACTCTTTCAATATATGCTTTGGCCTTATGCAAGCGGTCAGCTTTTTACAAGATAGGACTCGGTATTGAATCCTATTAGGTAACGACTATTACTACTTCAAAAAAGTCTTATAAGCCATTACATGGTTGCCGTGACCTAATAGATTGTTAAGCCAAGAAGACATGCTGAAGTGAACTATTCAATCAATTTTTTTTTCACAACAACCGCTTTTGTAAAACATATTTGAATAAAAATAGCAAATTAATAATAATTAATTAATCCCATCATGTTAACAATAATAATGCAAAGTTTGCGCCACTTTGCTGTGTTTCTCTTTAATGCATTTGCATAAATATCGTTATAAAATCAATTTGCTATTTCATTAGGTGTTATAAATGAGCATATTATTCATATACATTTTAAAACCGCATATGATGCGTAAGATACAAATCGTATAACGCGATGATCTCTCTTCTATTCAACTTACTGCTAGGCTAGGACCATCTCAAGCACCTTCTTCTTCTTTGGTTCTACAGCCTTAAAAGGTCTTGGCCTCTGATTGCTAGCTTCTAGTAGACGCAAATATCAAAATTATGATAGTATCAGAAGTGGTCCTACTAACAAATACTGATTTAGGTGCAAATAGGAGATCGCGCCTTCGACATTGGTCAGAATTTCAACAGAAATTGATACCGACTACAACGTAAAACTTGGTAATTCGCATCGTACTGCAGACAGTGGAAACTTCTCGACTTAAAACACCTGTCGCAACGGACGAAGCTGAGGCTCCAGTATTGACATACGACATGGACTTTGACGGAAACTGACGGAACTCTCTTAATCGCATTCAAGAGGAATGTGTGGAAGAACAATGGAAGAGCCACTAGACGTGCAACTAATTAGACTCGCCGGGCTCCGGTGCGCTAGTCATGTTATGAATATGACTTCGGACGACACAGTTCGTTAAGTCTTTTTAGACTGTCGATATGGGCAATGACGGTACGTGGTCATTGTCATTGAGTGGTACGCTCAATCGCAATTGTTTCAATAGTTAAGAAAATATTTATCTGAAACTTAAATTTTAGTTGCATAAAAAATATGTATAAGCAGATCATAGTTTGCATAATACGTTGTATTGTTTGTTTTGTTGCGATAATTTTTTTATCAACAATCGTTGATAATAAATTACACAATTACATTCCTGCGTTAGCCTTGTTTAGTAAATACAATTTAAAGTTGCAACCTCTTACTAGATACTAACAAGAAAATAGGCGAGTCACGCCGCTCTGATTGTTGGTTATGTTAACAATGCAACAAAAACAGACACTGTATAACCTGAGTTTGTAGAAACAAACGTGGACAGCACGACAACAGTGTATTTTACGAATAAACAAATAGAGGACAAATCTTAACCGTGGCATTAAGGCTCTTCCACCCAAAAAGACAAGCTCCATAAACGAAATATTTGATAACAAAAAAAAAACAAAAATAAGCAATCCACCTACCTGTCGGTACTCAGCAAGGTACGATTGTACCATAATCTGGATCGCATTTGCCTTGGAAGCATGCAGCACGATGCGTGCCCCAGTTTTCAGCGTTAGTTGCAGCGTAAGCGGTCGCGGCAGCGTGGTAACACTTTGTATATCATCGAACGGGATGGCGCGCTGGATCGCCAAAAACTCTGGCTCCTTGCTCGCCAGATAGACGCCCATATGCGAGACGGCCAGCAGTGTGCCCTCCTGAATCGATGGCGATCCGTTCATGACGAACAGCCGAGCGAAGTACAGTGGCCATCCGCGAGCCATATCGAGCACGTGACGCTTTACGATCGCTCGCACATGTTGCTTCGCTGTCGTATGGCCGTTGGCGGTGATGCCGTGGCTGCTGAGCAGATTCACCGCCAGTCGTTTCTCCTGCGGCGATATTCGCATGCAAGGAGTCACACCGAACACGTCGGACGTGATCTGGTTGAAGAGCAGATCGAGAGCGGCTGGAGCGGTGACTGTTTCACTGGGGCGGAACACTTCCTTACGGACGCGCAACGTCCAGGTGACGCGGTTGTACGTCAGACAGGCGGCAGCCGGTGCTTTCAGCGAGGGATTCTGCATCTGCATTGGCATTACCGGTGCCGGCGGGTCGGCCATTGCACCATCATCCAGCTTCTCGCTGTACACCGAACCGTTGGTCGTGGCTGCGGATGATTTGCGTTCGCGCTCCTGCACACTTTTCTGCACCATGTGTGTCTTGAACGTGGCAATGCCGGAGCCTGGTGAGTTGGCGGAGTATTGTTTTTGCTGCTGCTGGTACTGCTGCTGATATTGCGATTGCTGTTGCTGCTGATGCTGATGTTGCTGGTGTTGCTTGTCCTTTGTGTACGATGACGGGTGGAATACTTTGTTGCTTTCCTTCTCCCGTTGCAGCTGTGTAAGCTCGTAGTTGCGCTCGCGGGCCTCTCGCTCTTTGTCACGGTCTCGATCGCGCGGATCGCTCGATGTGGAAGATGGGCCTTCGACTTCTGACCGATCCCAGACAGATTCGGAGAAGTTCTCTCGATCCCGTGATCGTGATCTTGACCGGGAACGCTCTCGTTCGATGATCATCTCTTTCTTGAAACCTGTAGAAAAATTAATAATGTACAGCGTTTTATCATTGTTGACCTAATTTAGATAATGCTAGTGAACACCTACTAGTTTCATAGACCAAGTCAAGCTTGGCGGCTTCTGCACGACCCCACGAATCCATGAAACTGTCCTTGGCACCGAACGTGTCACGCTCTTGGCGCTGTACGAATGACGGAATTTCTGACTGATTCTGATGATTGTTCTGAGCGGCCATCATGTTACCATGGATTGGTGGTGGCGGAGCCGGTGGAGTCGAGGTCGGTGGTCTGATTGGTGGGGGTGGTGCTGGTCCCGGTGGCGCTGGAGGAAGAACCTGTTGTGTCGAAAAGAAATGATCATCAATTAGCACACATTCTAAAACACAGTTCTTGCTGGAAAAAACCTTACCGTTGGCCATGCTGTAGCCGGAGCACCCTTTTTACTCGCTTCCATGCGTTGTACCTGCGTCTTCACGGAGGGTAAATCTCCTCCCATAGCGCTGGGCGATTTAGTGCCGCCCGGTGGATTCATGCCACCGAGTTGTTGCTCCAACATCATGCGGCGCGTATCTTCCAGCTTTGCTGGCGTACGCTCTGGTCGATCCGATTTGGCACTAGATGAACGTACCGAGTGTCCTGCTGTAACTTGCTCCAAACGCTGTCGCATTTCGTTACTTAGCTTGAGCTTGCCGACACTGTTAGGTGCGGGTCGGTCCGCACCAATGTCGAAACTACGCTTTGCTACGCGGGCACCCTGCTGTCCGCCAGCTCCTGAACCTTTTGCGCCCTCGGCACCGTCACGATTGGCTTGTTCCTGCAGCTTTTGATCGATCTCAAACTCTTCCCATTCGACACCGTTCGGTGAACCGATCGGTGAGTCCATGTTGCTGCTATGCTGCGACTGGGGTGTCGTCTTACGGTTGCTCTGACGCGTCATCTTGAATTGGATGAAGTTTTCCTCGGTTTCAGTGCTCGCTTGAACGCCCTGCGGTGGTGGCCAACGCCACTTGCCGATACGCACAGTTTTTGCTCGCCCGTAAGGATCGAGGAACGGGCGCACCTCGAAGGGATCCTTCATTTCCAACGGTGGTGGAAGTGGTGGAGGTGGCGGCGGTGGTATCAAATTAGATGAAGATGAATCTTTGCGATTGCGCAACATGTCCGAAAACGATGACGACGTAGACTGTCCTGGGCGATCTACAGAATCCATTCGGGAAACAGCTTTAGCACTCATTTTACGAATCGGCGAGTGTTGCACAGAAGTCGGTGAGCCGGTTGCTGCGCCACCATGTTTCGGTGAGATTGCTCCTGCAGGCGGCGACGACGATGACGGTCCATCCTGCTGGGTAAGCAACGTTTGTAGGGCCTGATTCTGGGCCATCAATTGCTGCTGGATCTGGATGTTTTGTGCCATAGCGGATTGCAGGAAGGCTCGTTGCATCTGTTGTTGATAGGCAGTACTGTCGACGCCCGGTGGGATGGTAAATACTGGCATTACAACATCTGGACTGACCGAGCCCATCATTAGGAGCGAACCAGAGTTGGACGGTGTTAAAGGAGTGATCGGATTTGGAGCGTTGGGTGTGAAACCGTTCGAGGTGGTATTCTTCGCTTGGTGTGTAGTTCCTCCTTTTGTGGATATCGAGAGTACTTCGCTTTGTTCAAGATCGGTGAGTAAGCTGTCGGTACGCACCGTAGCTAGTAGTTCGGTAACAAATGTGGTACCACCTCTGATACTGGCCGCCAGTGATCGTGCATCGGAAAGCTCATCCAGCGATCCATCCAGTACTGGACTGAACAGATCGTCGAGGAACTGGTCGACATCGGATGCCTGCGAGGGTACCCGCACCCGTCGCACATGACTTGCCAACGAAGGCGCTTCGCTCGTGTCCGACATGGCTGACGAACGAACGCTAAACTCCGACTTCTCGGCGTACTTTAACGAGTGCGAACCGGCAGTGCGTTTTCCGGCGTACTGTGACTTGACGAAGCGCGGATGTTGCTCCTTCAGTGGTGCTATAGTGTCTACTGAGCGATATTTGTTGCCAATTCTGTTTTCGGCCAATGTCAGCGTCAATGAACTTTCCGGTTCGTCGGCATCTGGCGAAATCATCGCTTCATCCGGCTCACCGGCAAGCAGATCGTCTAGCGATCGCGACCGACTTTTGTCCTCGTAAAAGGCACGTTCCTCGCGTAGCTTATGCCGTGATAATGACACATCGTGAGACGTCTTTCGGCCAGCGCTGGTGGATTCCATGTGGCGTGAGTTGCTGTACTCTGCCGGTTCATGTTTCTTGCCACTTCCGAGGGCAACCGGTACCAGCTGTATTTCATGTGAGCTACGCTTCATGGATGGTGGTTCCGGCGGTGGAACCTGTGGACGTTTAGGGCTGCTAGGCTCGATGGACGGATCGTTGGTTCCACTGCTGGGAGCTGCATTCGGTAGCTGCTTTCTACCGCAGCGCAATATGTCACTTCGTACGGCTGGGAATGCGGGTGGCAGTTCCTTTTCCGCAACCAGGTCCAGTACGAAATCAAGTCCGCAAGAATCTGTCATCTGATCTGATTCGTCAATCACCACTGTCCAGCCAAGATTTGGTATGCCGAACGAGGAAATTGCTAATGCTGCCGCTTCCTCACACGTGGTCCACGAATCGACAGCCACCGTCTGGACGCTGTTGTCGGGCAAATTCAGCCCAAGTGCTGTATCGGCGAGCCGAGACGATGCACGCCATTCGAGCCAAGACGGCGGGAATAACCGGCATGGGTTAGTCTGGCCAGCATTCGCATTCCGTAGCAGCTTCTTCAGAATCTGTTCCTTCGTGTTGGGCGGTGCATTGTCTACGATAAACTTGATCAAATACTTGCTGAATGCAGAGCCTGGCTGGAAAGCCGAAAGACAGTGTGACATCAGCGTCCACAGCTTCTCAGCTGTTGCCTCATCTGCCCGATACACCTGATTGCAAATTTGCACCAATATTTCGTCACGAAGACCGCGCGAAGACAGCCCCTTGTGTACGATGTAATCCGCCAAGATTTTCTCGCGATTCGCATCCATTGTGGCATCCGTCGTCCAACGAATGATCAGTTTAAAAATGGCGATCGCATCCTTAAAGTCTTGATCACGGGCAGCAGCGCGCGACAGGAAGGGTGCCGTAATGATGTCTCGACGCGGTGCCAACTTAACACCGTTGCAGTACACCGAACTGAACTTGCCGAAAGCAAACTGATCAAGATCGGGCGGTAAATCAGCAGCAGACGGTGGTCCCGGAACAGTGCCGACTACCTTCACAAGATTGCGATCGCTTTGTTGGCCGGTGTAATTCTCCGATTTTGAAAAGATGAACGCCAACTCGGCTGGGATGTCCAGTGGGACGGCTGAACCACGTTCTACCTGCTCCTTGGCCAGCCGTTGTGCCGTACGTTCCTTCTTTAGCCGCTCCGCTTCACGGCGCCGTTTTAATTCGTTCTTCAGCTTGGCGTATCGTTTGCGCTGCATATGTCCTTTGAACAGTGCCTGATACTTGGTAACACCGTTCTTTACAGTGAGATAGCGATTACGATCACGGTACCCGCGCCAGTAACGCTGTATGGTAACGGCTCCACGGACTTCACGTTGAACCTTCTTACGAGCAAGCATACCGCGTACGTTTCTCTGAATGGTTACCGCGGCTACCCGCAATCGGTCAGCTCGACTCGCTTCCAGAGTTCGGTGAAGAGCCTCGCGCAAGAAAACGCGCGTCGCTCCGAGTTGAAAGTCGGGTCCTTCCGTGTTGGTTCCCGGCAGCTCGTCTAGCACGAAACGGCACAACTCTCTGTAAGGCGTTCCTTTCGGTAGTGGGGTTTTCATCAGATGTCGATAACGCTCGACGAAATGTTGGAACCGCAGACGCACTGGATACCCGGACTGGCGAATTTTAATGGTGTCCAGCATGCCAAGATAACGCAGCTGCTGCAGCACACAAGGCATGTCCATGCGCAGTGCCTGTTTATCATTATTCGGTTTAACGCATCGTACGAACCAGGGATTGCATTTGGCCATAGACTGCAGCAACTGTTGCAGGGAGTCAGAAAATCTGGCCGCCACTGTTGGTGTGCGTGGCTTCATAGTGACAAATCGACCATTAGAGCCTTTGGGCAGCGTTTTACCGACATCTCGTTGAGCGCGCAGCTGCTTCGTCATCTCGCCGACCAGCGGCTCCGTGCTGGAGCTTAGCAGCTCTATCACGTCCATGCGCAAAGCGTCTCGATTCTTTTCCAGGAACCCGTCTACACAATACCACACCTGACCGGCATAGTGTGTGATGCCAAACTCCTGCGCACCTACCCTGGGACGCGAGTACAGCTCGTTCAGAGCGTGATTGTAGTGGCACTTCTCGAGAAAACTGGAATCATTCGCCCGCGGAAAGTTCGACTCGTCGTCCAGCAGATGGAAGATACCGACGGGCTTCTTGGCCAGCAGATGGATCACCGGCAGATTGTCCTCCCACTCGAGGTTGGTCCATTCGAGACGCTCACGTGCGTACTCGGCTTGTTCTAGTTTGAACACGTGCTTGTTGAAGTACAGCTGAAGACTTTCGTTTGCATAGTTGATACACAGCTGTTCGAACGAATTCTCGGCCAAATCTTCAAACCCGAAGATGTCCAGAATAGATAAACGTTGCGCATCGTGTGTACCGCCACGATGTACGATAGAGTTGATTCGCAGTACAAGCCTGTGGAGAGAGAAGAGCATGGGTTAGTAGTGACCTAACAAGGCACCTAACAGTGAGTGTACGTACCAGTTAAAAAGTCCTGAGTAAAGCGCCTTTGCCAGAGCATCTCGTGCATCTAACGCCTGGTCGATACCGAGCGGCGTATACAGACGCTCGGAGCGTGTTTCCGTAATGCGTGAAGTCAACGACTTCAGGATGCCCTCGGATGGCAACTGCAGCAGGTGGGCGGCCCACTTGATTTCGGCGTCCGAACCAATTTCGACACCTTCCTGTCCATGTCGTAGCTGGCGCCGGTGGAAGTACACATTGCCGAGGTGTAGTACAGAGGCCAACACCTTCACGATACCTTCCCGCTCAATGTCGGTCACGCCGAGCACCTGCATTGCACTCTGAAGCGAAGCCCAATCCATGCGGCCTGGTGCACAATCCGAACCGCCCTGGTTAAGGTAGAAGTATTTATCCGCCTCTAGCAGACCATACTTCATGCGCTCCTGCTCAGATAAACCGCCGAGCAGCTCGTAAAACACGTGATAGTTCCGTTCCCCGGCTGCCTGTGTGACTATGCGTGACTTTTCGAGCAGATACTGGGTAATCTTGGCACCGATGATAGCTCCCGACTTGAAGTACACCTCCAGATACTTGCCAAAGCGGGAGCTGTTGTCGTTGCGTACGGTACGCGCATTACCGAACGCTTCCAGCAGTGGGGCCGCCTCGAGAATCTGCTCGGTGATGACGGTGGAGGCCGAACCACCGCCAGGTACGACGGCAGCAAGATATTGCATCACCAGCTTGGTCGATTCCGTCTTGCCCGAGCCCGACTCGCCCGATATGACGACGACCTGGGACGATGGCAGGGCGGCGTGGGCCGCCGAACCGATCGCGAACAGATGCGGTGGCAGCGTTCCGAGCGGTCGTCCCGAGTACAGTTTGGCCATCTCGATACCGTACGACTCGGGAAACATTTTGTACGGATTGATAGCGATCAGAATGCTGCCCGCGTTCGTGTAGATCAACCCATTGTCATAGCGTAGTTTCAGATTCCACAGCAGTGATGCTTCGTGCAGGTCCTCCAACTGGGTCATGTCCTCCACACCGGTCTTGCCCAAATCCTGCCGGGCACGTATGTTTCCCTCATTCGGCCCGAGGGTGAACGTTTGCGGCTGAAAGTATGCAAAACAAAATAGTAAACCTAAGTAAACCCATATTCTCTCTGTGTCCACATTCGGGATAGTTTGATCGCTTCCTAAGTCACGATATGTAAGGTCACCAAATGGTGTATGGTGCGTAGTTCCATACATTGGGAGGCACGTCGTCCGGCTGCAGTTTGTTGCGCGGTGGCCTCCTGGTTCTGGCCGGTTGCTTGACGAGACTTTCTTTTTCTTCACCGGGAGAAAGTTCACTGACCGTTTCCATACGTCGCTGGCGGCGCTTTATTCGCTGCGGCAACAGTGACAGCGACTGACTCGGCGAGGGTGTACCGCCTTTTTGCCATGGTTCCAGATGGAAGCTAACCGTCCGCATTCAGAACCGTACGGAACCGAAGCGGAACGGAATCTTCTGCTGAATCCAGTCCGTCAAGGATCAGTTTTTTACAAAATCTTATATGCAACACCAGCCTTAGCAACGAAGGCTCTGGACGTTTCTAAGCCGTTCGTTCCCGCGAAGGTCAAGTACACGCACCGCACCGCACACTCACTTTTGCTTTCGTTCGTGATAATGTTACTAGTGCAACTGCATCTCGGGCGAGCAAGCGCACAAACCGATAGCAATTGCAACGATCGCCACCTCTGTGCATTCATTTCTTTTTCCTTCTTCGTGAGCCAGGAGATCGGAGAGTGCAAAAAACATGCTCTTTTTCGTATCATCAAAGAAAACCCGAACACCCGATTGATCGGGTGGAAAAGTTGCTCACGCGTTAGAAACTAGTTTGACCAGCTGCACGAAACCCCGTGCACCGAGTGCAATCCACCATACTCGGTTTGGTGCAATTGCAATTTTTTCCAAACAAACTGAGGGAACGAATAAACGAACGTCAGCCACAACAATCTTCGGCAAATGGCGACTCACGAAAGGAAAAGAAAAGAAGTGTTAGATCTCGTGCTGAGTGCGTGAGTACGAGGCGCACCACATTCACCGATTTGCGGCTCAAAAATCTGCATTTAGCTCAGGGTGCATCATGCGCAGTTTTTTTTCTCCTTCGTTTCATTTGTTGCAAGTTTCATGAGGTGTGTTCCTCGCCGGTGGTTAGCGTCGCCGGCGATACATGGATCCCGTTGATGCGTGTGAGTTTTTTTTTTCTGTTCGCCGCTTCTCGCATCAAAATTGCATGGTTAATGGGGCCCGTTGGAAAATACCTACCTTGCCGTTGATAAGTGCCTGCACGATGATCATCTGAGCGGCACGATGAACTTCTTGGATCTCGCCTGGTAGCGGATGTCCGAGGCCTGGATCGAACCACACCAGATCGCCCGTAGACCAATCCATGGTGACGGTTGTAGTTGTATTCCTTTTCTGCGTTGCGTATTTCGATGTCACTAGGTTAAGCGGATCCTGGATCGTAGAAGGGTGAAAGAGAGATTAGATAACAATTTGGTTTAGGTATAAATTTTCGTTTGTTTATTTCTACAGCACAATGTTGTACTACTTTTACATGAGATTTTGTACATAGAGATCTGGAATTATTTTATTTAGTCTAGCAAAACTTTTTTGTCATATCATTCTATAAAGAGAAGAGTCAGTCTCGAGGTAGTTCAAATTCTAAAGTCCAGAACAAGAGCATGTAACCAAGACTAATACTAGAAACCAAGTACCAGAAAATAGTTTTAAGTAGTTATTAACACTTCTGCTCGGAGATGTTGCAGAATCTTGAACGATTTACTTTACATCGGTCCTATTGTGTTCCACCTGTTGCTAACGCTCGGTATCAAAGTCCAACCAGAACGTCCTCACGTACGTTGGACTGGTTACCCAGCAATGCGTAAGGTAAAGAAATGACAAGCCAACATCTGCTTAGATTGTTGTACATGGAGAAAAAGTAAAGTAACAGCACAATACGAAGATCCAGGAACCTTCGACGAATATCGCGTTCTGAAAGGTAAATGATTCTAGCAATGTTCATCAATTTACAATCTATTTATTATACCATCTAGCTGTACCACGCCAAATGCATTCGATTTACTCTAATCAAGAAAAAATCCACTAATTGGACACATCAACTTGGAAAATGAAGCAGAATCTATGCATGATTGATTGATTTTACACTTCGAATGTTATTAAAGGCTAATTAAAACAAAGCTATAATATTCAACAATATAAGCGTTTCGGGGCGGCCCGGTGGTAGATGCGACAGCGGCGCCGGTCTTCACACGGCAGGATCGGGGTTCAAGTTTGATCTGGGCCGTTCCCCCATAGTGAGGACTGTCTATCCAACGATGCGGTATAACAATAAGTCTAGTAAGCCAAAAATGGCAGTAATGACCTAAAAGGTCGTTAGGCCAAAAAAGAAGAAGAAGCGTTTTTTTAGAAGCATTAGCTGTAGAAGCATCTTTGGTTTATCTACTGCTTCGGTTGGCTATTTTGGACTTATTTATTTCGGTATGATGAGATAAATCCCTGAAGTACAAATCCATTGGCATAATGATCATGGTTTCAGTTACTAATACACAAGGATCGGCATAAAATCCCATTCAAAAAGTCCTCTCGCACTTTGACTGCCGTGTAACCCATAACGCGGATGACGCAGGAACCAACCCGTCCTAGCTAGACGTACCAAGTTTTTTTTTCACCTTCCCACTATTTCGAATCTGGCAACACTGGTCTCATGCCAGATCTGATAAATACTTAGTATTAGTAATACTTAGTATCCGCTGAACCAATGTGTTGTCGTTTCGCTTAGCGGGATCACGATCGACTTAAAATTGATGCTGATTTTGTGAAAAAATGATTTTTTCATTATTGTCTTGGTAGCTATGTCAACAAGCAAAATTGTCTTATTTGGGACATGGAGAACCCATACGTAATTGAAGAATTGCCAATGCATCCATTACGAGTGACTGTTTGGTGTGGATTTTGGTGGAAAGAGATCATTGGACCATTTTTCTTTGGAAATGAAGATATAAGTCCATTTTAAGTGATTTTTTGTGTCCATCAATTGAAGATTAGGACCTTAGTGAGGATTAGGTTTCAACAGAATGGCGTTCCGTACGTGGAAAATTTATATTTAATTGTTAATTTTATAACGAACTCTACACACAATCATTAACATATTTTTAAATGATAAAACAATTCGTGCAATTTAATATTCTTAAAAAAATACAGTTCATTGACTGCAAAACATTTGCATGTGGTTCACGTGGCATTTTTTTCATGCAAGGCGCTGTAGGCAACTAAAAGTGATCAAAGAAACAATGCATGCAAATGATTACATATTTAACTTACGCTTCGATTTGGTATGCATTAACTATGAGCACTGAACGCATTACTACAGGTTGACCAACTTAAACATCGTGTGCAACTTAAACACGTTAAGCACTTGAGCTAACCATCGTTTAATTGATTGAGATATTAGTTTTTTTTTCTTCTTCTTCTTCTTCTGCCCACTTGCAGCACTGTTTGGTTCGATGCTAATCGTCCAATCGCATGAACACGTTGTACATTCAGATAAGCAGATGAGCTGGTGGTGTAGCTAGACCGCCACGAAACATCGCACAATTCGTGGAAATGGCCCAGCTCATCGAAGCTCTAGCCACCGCCACCAGGCAAAGGCAAACCCGTTAATGAGGCCAGTCCACCAGGGGAAGGTGCAAATTGATCAACGATTTTTGTTTGGTGAAACTATCGTTCGTACCAATCGATGGTTCAGTTATCGGTTTTCCGACCGAGGCGTGAGTGGATTCCCCGAGCCCGGCAAGAGAAACTTTCGTAACTTTAGGAACGGAAAACAATCAGTTTGTTATTTTGTTGCCGTTCAATTTCAATTCCCGTGTACGGGATTTAAGGGGTTGAGTTTTTTTTTTTTGGGAGCTTGGGAACACCAACCATACAGGAAGGGTGTACCAATCTCTCAAGCGCGGTGGAAAGTGGGAGGCGAGTTGGCGGCAGAAAAACGCCAGGGTACAATTGTTTAGCGTCGATGGGCGAAAGCTTTTGGCAAACGTTGTTAACACTAATTGAATTAAATGCGCGGGACAGATGCAAACAGTGTCCACAATTACACCGTTTATTGTTTGATAATAACTAATGGCGCTGAAGTTATCTAACTGTGACTTACGGCCCGGTGGCACAAGGCAGAAGAGGTCGGTTAAAGGTTTGCTTGTTAGGGTGTGTAACGGGCTGTGAAGTAACCGGGCGGGAGGGCAAAGCCGAGGCAAACCGTACTCCAAAGACCAGTAATTAGATAATTTCTAATATTGCGCTGATAAATAAAACATGTACCAAACAAAAGTGTTTTATTGGTTTGGTTTGGCCACTACAGTCGAAGCGTTTTGTAACAGCAGGGGTGCATTTTATTATCATAATTAGTTTGAACGTTGTTTTTTTGCTTCGCTGTGTTGGCTCTACGATAGCATTTAGTGGGCAGTATATTTACTAATTATAAAACTGTCAAGCTAATGAAATAGTAATCCATTTATCATGAAACCAAAAATGTTAAATCCATCACACAAATTGGATGTTGTAGTATGTAACAGTTTGTAACAACTATCGCACAACGTTCTACAGATGAAATCATCAAAATAGATCAATCAACACCAATAAACCTCCGGCGCACACCTTCACGCACAACCGGGAAACGCTCAATGTTAAGCTGCTCAAAGCAAAACGTTTTACGACCTCTCGCCGCCGCAATTGACAAACATTGCAGCATATGTGTGCCATTGGCGCTTTTATCCACCTGTATCTTTCGGTGCGATCAACAATAATATAGATGTGTACAGGTGCTGCTGGTGCTCCATTTCAGTTCCGCCACACACCTGTGCGCTATCTATTGTGTGTGAAGCCGCGAGTTCAAGGACGCAACGTAGCGCGGATGGAAAAGTATGAACCGGTACCGTGAAAAGCCCGGACAATAACGAGGCAGCAAAAAAAAAAAAAGAAATAAAATACCCCCGAAAATGCATAACATTCCTTCCGCCCGTTCCAATTAAAAAACCTTGGCCGTGACGCACGAATGGACGTCGGAGCACACTGTACAAGCAACGGACGGACAACGGAGAGAAGGATGAGGAACAAAAAAAAACCGGAACCATCGAATCTCAACGCTGAAGGAATCTCGACGTTCAGCAGCACTGTTCGATCAAGTCAGCCGTGTCACACATAAAGAGAAAGTGTCCACACTGGTCACGTTTGTTTTCATTTGCATAGAAATGCCGTGCATACCGACGCGTTGTCCCTTTTGCCTTTTGTACGACGGATGCGATGGCTTTGTCCAAAAATTTGGGGCCTGACTGTGATTTCTAAAAGCGCACAACATCACACTGGGGGGACAAAAACGACACCGACATCGAAACACCACGTACATTGGCGTGGCAAAATATGCCACATTGCTTGCTTGGTTGGTTGGTTGTTGTCCTTTCGGGAACAGCCACACGGAGAGCAGGGCAGGGATGGTGATTATTATTGTACGTCCATTTTGTATGCGCGATCGTCCCATCGTATGTGATAAACTGGCAAGTTTTCTTGCAGGTCTTATCGTTTGCCTTCGGGGGTTTGTGTGGTACGCGCTGTGTTTTGTGTCACGACGTTTTTCCCGTTTCCGCGTCTCCTTGGGTAAGTGTGGTCTGGATGGTGGTCGCGTATGCTAACGGAATGGAGATGCGATGGTAACGGCCAAGGTAAAATCAGAAGCGGGAACTTTCGCCACGGTCTAGGTCAGCCGTGGTAGTGTTTATGCACACATTGCGAGTGCGAGCAGCAACTGTGGTATTTGCATATTGATCTTTTTGGGGTATGGGTATGGGAAGAAAGTGTTCAAAAAGTGCTTAGGATTTCACCGGACCGAGCACGTGTTTAATGATGATAACAAGATGGCAGAAAGGCTCGCTCACATTGGCTTGCACTCGAGCAATCTGCCAAGCAGTAGGAAGAAAACGCTTCGTACACGATCGTCTGATTGACATCACTTTATGTGAGGGCTTTCTACTAAAGGTTGGATTGCAAACGAAAGTTAAAGCAAAACTTCTGTTGCGTTGTGCTTTATCTCCAGTGAGGAATGCCAATGTG
>KZ061739.1:326457-339490 GCA_002091835.1 Anopheles maculatus | reverse complement strand
GTTCAGCATGAAGAGCCTTCGGCAAGTGACGGCAATACGGAGAGTAGAGATGTACGGGAAGCGCCAGCCGAAGTTAGCCAATCCACTTCACTGGCAAGCAGAAACATCCCTGCCAGCAGTTCATATACTGAGCCCACACATCACACATCGACCGTAGGTGAAGCTGCCGCTGGTGAACGGAACACTACCAGCGTGCTCCGCCGGTTAAGCAGTCTAATATCGCAGAAGCCGAGTGTAAATATCATTTGTTGCATTAGTATTGTAACTTTATTTTCTCTAACCGCAACTTTCTATCAATTACAGACGAAAAGAAGCTACAAGAATACAAATCTCCAAAAGTTCTGGATGCCTGATTCGACCTCGATCGAGTGCTACGATTGTTCGGGAAAATTCACAACATTACGCCGGAAACACCACTGCCGCTTGTGTGGCCAAATCTTCTGCAAGAACTGTTGCAATCAGGTGGTAACGGGAAAGATTATCAACTGCTCGGACGATCTGCGCGTGTGTAACTATTGTTCGAAGGTGGTCTTAACGTATCTTAAATCGTCGAATATTGCCGCCGATCTAAAGCCGGATTTAAAAGCACTGCAAGATAATCTGGCCCAAAAGCTTTCCACGCTGCAACCACCGGTAGGTGGTGGGACGGACCCTGGAGGAGTCGGCGCAGCTGGTGGAAGAAACCGGAGAAAAATATCCGTTGGCTACCAGGAGGAACGGTTTGCCGCTAGTGCAGGATCAGGCATATCTTCGGCCGATCGTAAATCCATTCTGCAGCAGTCCAATTCGCTGAAAACGTTGTACGATGAAATGTGTCGCTCGTTGCCGCTGTACAATCGAGGCCTTGAGCTTATCGATTTCCTGTTTAGTAGACAAAAATCGTCGAACAACATGCAGGCGATCGCTATACTGAATGCGATGATCGATGCGGGATTTTTGATAGCGATATGTGAATTGAAGAACGAAAACATCGCTGAAGAAGATCCCAATATTACGAACGAGAGAGGAGGTCTGCTGTCTCAAAAGCAACCGCAACAGTTGCACCGTGAAGGCAGTGGTGGATCGGTAGAAGATGAAGAAGAGAGCTCAACAATCTCGGTCGAGTTTAGCGAGGAAACGGTATACAAGTTGGCTGTACTGCAGGATCGTCAGGGCAGTGCACCGGGCCCAGGAGGAGGAGGAGGTGGAGTAGGCGAAGGAGCTTATCATTTAGAGTTGAATTTTAAATCTAGCTCGGTGTTAATGCGCTCGGGAAATGACGACCAATCGTCTGGCGATAGTGAAGATGGTACTGGGAGCGGGATAGGAGGGAGCACTACGTTGAGCAGCATAATGCTAAAGGATTCCATTATGGACAGTTCGTATTTAATATCGACCGGAGCTAAAGCGTTACTGAAAGCATTCTGCGAACACGAAGAACTGCTCGTGAACCAATTGCTGCGAGCACAGAACCTCGATCCGTCGTGGAGCAAAACGCTGATCCCTATAGTGGCTCGTGTGGCAAATACTATGCGATTGGATGAGGCTTACGGTACGGACGCTATGGACATCCGGAATTACGTTTACTTTAAGAAGGTTCCCGGTGGTGATCGGAGCGAATCGCAGATACTGGGTGGAGTAGTTTTTTCGAAGAATGTTGCCCACAAGGAGATGTCGCAAAAGGTGGACAAACCGAAGATATTGCTGCTCCAGTGTGCGATTGCTTACCAGCGCGTGGAAGGCAAGTTTGTCAGTTTTGACACGCTGATGCTGCAGGAACGGGATTATCTGCGTAACAAAGTGTCCAAAATCATCAGCCTTGGACCGAATATTGTGCTGGTGCACAAGAACGTTGCAGGCATAGCTCAAGACATGCTTCGGAACAACGGCATAACATTGGTGTTGGACGTAAAGTTGTGCGTACTGGAACGTATTGCAAGATTTCTGGATTGTGATATTATAAGCTGCATTGATTCGAACGTTGGACAACCGAAGCTGGGTGTTTGCGATCGGTTCAGGATTCAAACTTTTTATGATGATCAAGGTAAGGTAGAAGGGGGCGCGAAGGTTGATCAAATTTGCTCTTAACAAATTCAGTATATTATAACTTTCTTGTTTCAGGATCTTCCAAAACACTAATGTGCTTAGAAAAGCAGCACAGTCCACGAGGATGTTGCATTCTTTTGCGAGGAGCAAAACGAAGTGAATTGGCAAAAATAAAGAAAATTGCATCTCTTCTACTTCTGGCGCGTCACAACTGGCGCTTTGAATTATCGTATCTGTGCGACGTGTACGCGATGCCTCCGACGCCAAGGACAAGTATATTCGATTCGAAAGAATCTACCCCTTTGGATCCGCTTCCACAAGCCAAATCGATCAAATGTTTAGAAGATCCTGTAGAATTGCCGAAGGAATCATCAATGCCGTACAATGATAAAACGGTTCAAAAAGAGCAAGTAACAAAAACCGTACGTATGACGACGGAGCATTCGGCGAATCGTGAAAATGTTGGCGACTGGACGGATCCCTTACGATCGGGAGCGCTCGGACCATCGGAGGATGGAGCTGGTGGACAGTATGGCGATGAAGACGATACATCGTTCGAGCTAGCAGCAGAAACACCGAACGATAACAGATTTCGGTCGGCACTCAGCTCAACCATTTTGTCCATCAGTCCGTTCGTCGCGTTTCCATTACCATACCTTGAAACAGACAGTGGCCGTAAATGTGCTCTTCGTTGTCACTTTCCCGAAGAGCTGTACTTCTCGAAGCAATGGAGCAACGAAGGAACGCTAAGTTCGATGGGCGAAAAAAACTGTGCCTCATTGATCGATAATGCTGCCGGGGCGGGAACCAGCGCAACAAACGAGGAGGAAGAGAAACAGCTGCTACCGGTGCATCCGTTCGTGACGCATAAAATAACAACCTCGGTAGAAAGTAAGGAGATGCAGACGATACTCGCCAGTTTCCGTGCTTGTGGTGGTCGTTATCCAAAAGTTTCTATGAGTAAGTCCTTGACTGCAGTGACTCCAAGGTTAATGGTTGGTTCAGTAATGCGAATCTAAATAAACTCTTTTATTGTAGTGAAAAAGACATCATCTCGCAAACGGCGCCTTACTACGATCGCTCAACGGTCACTGGAAGAGTTCGTGTATCGCGATGCATTGGACATTGAAAACCACCAACGTTTGCCAGTGCTATTTTGTAGCTTCAATTACAATGAAAACGTCCCTTCCACGTTTTGTGCGCAGCCTTCCTATCTGGATATGCAATTCTATGGGCAAAACGATATCATGCTTGGACTGTTCCTGGAGCACTACTGTTTCCGAAGTTCGTACATTTGCAAATCGTGCAATCTTCCGATGATGGATCACGTACGACGCTACGTACACTCGGGCGGCTGTATTCAAGTAAAGCTTGTGGAGGACGTAACCAAGATGGATACCGGCACAATACTGATATCGTCCAAGTGTACAATCTGCAATGAATACTCTAAACCGGCGCCAATGTCGCAGGACACATGGTGCTACTCGTTCGCAAAATTTCTCGAACTACGGTTCCACGGTCATGCTTACAAGAAACGAAACTGTGAAGGAATCACGGATGACTCAGACAGAAGCGAAGCAGGAGGGATGGTGTGTCGGCATTCGTTACACCGTGACTTTGAGCAAAATTTTTCCTACAAAGGTATTGTGGCAAGCTTCCGCTACACGGCGGTCGATGTGTGGGAAATAGTGTTACCGGCGATGTCCATTTCGATGGTAATTCCGGCGGTTGGCGTCAACCATCGCTCCATTACCGATCAGAGGACCGAAGAAATGAAAGCGCTCGCCATAATGGGATATGATGTGTTTGTAAAGATTTTAGAAAAACTTGCCGAACTATCGGTGGACACGGATACATTCGGTAAGCTGAAAAAGAAAGCCAACCAGGATCAGGTGGCTTTCAAACAGCGGATCGAAAAAGTGCAGAAGCTACTGACAGAAGATGTGCTTTCGGTTGAGCTAATCGACGATGCAATCGTGACGTTGAAACACACACTAGCAGAAGCAATAGAGGAATGGGAACCAAAGCTGCATGACATTATAACCCAGGCAAAGAGTGTTCAAACTTCAAAGCCTACAACGGCAGCCGATAACAGCAGCACTAGCAACACTGCAGCAACGATCGACAGTGGGACGATCGCTACCGAGGAACTGGATCTATCTCATTCCGACGATCCGCAACAGGATGTAGAATCATCTGCAGAGCCCGTGGACACGGAACCAATTGAAAGCACTCTATCTGCCGTGAGTGGGAAACTCGATACAGATTCGATTACCACTGCCGATCAGGATGAAGAAAAGGTAGTGGCCAGTGCTAGCGAAGAAAAGCAACTGATGAGGGAGAGCTTAAATGAGAAGAAAACAGTCAAAACCATCCTGAGCCAACTGCTCTCGACGAACGATTATTCGCACATTCTAAGCTCTCCTCTACCATCGCACGAACATCATTGTTTGAAGGCTGGTCTGTTTCCCATCGTTGTAAGTGAGCACGATTTGGGTTCTTGCATTGCTTACAGTTTAATGTCGCAGGAGTACCGCAAAATGCTGGACAGCATGCACAGTGGAGGTAGTGGTGGAATCATTACGATAGGAGCCGCCGAAAATAGCCCAAACATGAAGCGTAAATCAACTTCAGTGAGGTAAGTGGTAGGAACTAGAGATGTGCACAATGAGTAAGAGTGAGTGAGTGAGTTTAATCTTGCAAAGGAGTTTATAGTTTCAACTCAGCATAAAGATTTTTTATGACTCTCAATCTTTGCGCTGACTAGTGACTCCTTTTGGCTTCAAACTCACTCCTTTTGGCTTCAGAATCACTCCTTTTGGATTCAAACTCACTCCTTATGGCTTCAAACTCACTCCTTTTGGCTTCAAACTCACTCCTTTTGGCTTCAGAATCACTCCTTTTGGATTCAAACTCATTCTCACTAGTGATGGGAACTCCGGAGTGGATTCACGAATCCAATCCGAATCCACATGTTGAAAACCGACTCCGAATCCGATAAAATTCCGAATTCGACTCCGGAGCTCCGGAGTACTCCAATTGAATCCGGAGCACTCCGGAGCTCCGATTGAATCCGGAGCACTACGGAGCTCCGATTGAATCCGGAGTACTCCGATCGAATCCGGAGTGCTCCGATCGAATCCGGTTGACTCCGGAAACGGGGAATAACCGACTACGTGTCGAGCATGTTTTAAAAAGGAAAATGTTCTTCACATCTACAACCCTAAAAGGAGTGAGGCACTAGTCTGCGCAGCGAGTGAGAGTGAGTTTGATGCCAAAAGGAGTGAGTTTGAAGCCAAAAGGAGTGAGTTTGAACTCAAAGGAGTGAGTTTGAAGCCAAAAGGAGTGAGTTTGAACTCAAAGAAGTGAGTTTGAAGCCAAAAGGAGTGAGTTTGAACTCAAATGAGTGAGTTTGAAGGCAAAAGGAGTGAGTTTGATGCCAAAAGGAGTGAGTTTGAAGCCAAAAGGAGTTACTAGTCCGCGCAGAGATTGTGAGTGAGTTGAAACGTAGAAAGTAATTTAAGAATAAGTTTAGAGTAATTTTTTTTTCATGAATCTTTAAAGAGTGAATCAAAGATTCACATCCTTGTAACCACTCACTCACTCTGATTCAACTCTGCGAAAAGAGTGATTATTCTCATCTCTAGTAGGAACGTGTGAATAAAGTGATTGAATTTTACTTATTTTACTGTAAATTACAGCTCAGCTACGGATGCGGATGATTCGCCCGGTATAGCCCATGCAAAAAGCGAGCAAGATAAAAAGCATAAAAATGCTGCCCACAGTGAAATTCATTTTCAGGTATGAACTGGAGCTTCTAACGCCTTTCATGTCTAACGCCTTGTTGAAAATATAATTGATTTGTATTTTATTCACCCAGGATGCAAACTGCAACTTTGTGTGTCGAATATATTTTGCAAAAGAATTCGATTTGCTGCGGTGTCAGATTCTGAAGCATCCTCCAGCCACAGTGACCGCACATCGTGTATCGTGTGGAAACACAAGCACTGCAGGTACCACAGGAACAGCTTCCGGCTCTGGTGGAAATGGATGTAACGTCACCGGAACGGAAACGGGCGAAACGTCCCAGGAAACCATGGAAGTGGTGCGAAAAATGTTTGCACGATCGCTTAGCAAAAGCGTCCGCTGGGAAGCGCGTGGTGGCAAGAGTGGTTCGAAATTCAGCAAAACAGTTGATGATCGATTTGTGCTGAAGGAAATGTCACGTACGGATTTGACAATATTTGAAAATTTTGCCCCCAACTACTTCGAGTACTTACAGCGATGCATGAGACTCAAACATATAACGCTGCTGGCAAAAATATTCGGTGTCTTCAAAATTACAATCAAACGAAAAGAGTACGTGGTGCCGTTGATTGCTAAGTAAGGTTGGAAAGCTGTATAATTAATTGTATTTCGTTTTCTGTCTTGCGTTAATAGCAACACGACTGTTGAGAGCGCTGTCCTGGTTATGGAGAATCTTTTCTGTGGGAAGGAAATTAACGAAAAGTATGACTTAAAAGGATCGGATCGTAATCGTCTCGTAGATCCCAACCGGCAAACTGGAACCGAGCGTGTGTTAATGGACGAAAATTTCATTCAAAGTACGATCACGTTCGAGATGCATTGAATAGTGTGGCATTAGCTGAGCGAAACTATGATCGATTCTATTTCCAATTTTAGTGTCCTGGACGAATCCACTGTACATTCTGTCGCACAGCAAGACAGTACTGAAGGAAGCCATTACACGGGACGCCTGTTTTTTGGAGCGCAACGAAGTGATGGACTACTCGTTACTGGTCGGATTGGAAAGTTCCGAAAAGAATCTCGTAATAGGGATAATCGGTAAGACATATTTCGTGTTGCGTGTCGGTAATTCCAGATGTAGACTGAGATTTGTTTTGCATGCAATTTGTTGATCTCGTAGATTACATTCGCACATACACTTTGGACAAAAAGTTCGAGTCGATGATCAAACAGTCGGGACTGATGGGCGGCCATGGAAAGCTACCTACCGTGGTTTCACCTAAGATGTACAAAAATCGGTTCATTGTGGCGATGGAAAGGTAAGTGTTCACCAACATTTGCATGTGTGCATTCAGGATATACGATCACACTTATTTCTCTTTCGTTAATCTGTCTTTAAAGATATTTCTTGTGCGTTCCGGATCGTTGGGAAGGATTGGGAAAGAAATAAATGTAAGATTGTACATCTAAAATCGAACGGCAGAGCTAGAGATAACTATTATCCGAAAAATCAAAAGTATAAGAGGTTCTGTTAGTTGGACTTAAGTTCTGAAATGGTGTTCAAAATCATACATTTTTGCTACATAACTCTGCAAGCAGTAGAGAAAGTTTAACGGATGCTTTAGCTACAAATAGTCTTACGGTGATAGCATTTTTTATAATAACAATGGCTATTAATGAAAGACAAGATGGCTTGCGTTTGTTATAATGTTGAATAATCTTCAACACAAAACCTTTTATTCTCCGGGTCTGCATTAAAACCGACTAGCAAGAAAAAAGGTAAACAAAATGCATCAGCCCAACTTCCTGTACTTCAATCTCGACACATACCAGTCGTACATATAGACACCAATAGATAATTGTTTAGTAGAAATGTGAATCGTAAATAGTGGCTGGTTCAGCCCATCGGGTAGAGCGCTGCTTTGCCGGAGCATTTAGTACGACGAAAGATTGTGTCCCCGTTTTTACCTTCTCCGCCGGCTTCTTATGTCCGTACAGCGGGGGTTGGTATGTGGCTTTGCGATAGGAAGGATTTGCCTCTATTACCTTCGTGCGATTCCGTACAGAGTGGTCGCCCTTTCGGTGTAGATCTTTGTAGAAAATAATCGGCTCATTTTCGCGCTGAATGGCAATGATGGGCGATTTGGCGCGTCGGCCATGCTTCGCTATTCGTACGGGTAATTGCACAGGACTGCCCGCTCGTAGACCGATTCTAGGATCCTTTACACTACCACCACCGGCAGTGGCCGTGACATGCTTGCCTGTAGCTGTCCCGTCATCGTTTGTGGTAGTGGTAGAACTGTTTCCGCCACCAACATTTTCTACGTGCACCACCGGGACGACCGGTTGGATTGGTTGTGTTGGATCGGTAGTAAGCTTACTGTCCTGAAGTATTTTCTGCGCTAGCAGACTGCCACGCTCTTTCGGAGGTGATCGTTTCTTGATCATTAACTCCCGCTGCGCTTTCCGATATTCGGGCTGCGAGATGAACTTGTCTATCACGTCCGGCTTGGAACTGTCGGTGGGAGCAGCATGGACGTTATATTTGATGGGCGAGGGCGTACGCCGACTCGAGCGACGCTGTGGTGGTTTCTCGTAAACATCCTCCAGATTGATGCTGCACACCGGTTTCTTCACCAGCGGTCTCGTCCGAGGATAGTCCACGTAAGAGCAGCTATACAAAAACAAAGAAAAGCCGTTGAACACATGTTACCCGAATGTACTAAAAGCTCAACTTACCGATACATCGGGGTATAATCCATGTCACCCTGCATGGCAAGAAAGTTGTCCTTCGGTTTGGCCTTTTCCGGTTTACACGTGATGTGCGGATTTCGGAAGCTGTAACTATATTCGGGCTCACGTCCAAGAAAATCGCCCTTAAGCGACAGATTGTCCTTGCGCACTACACACTGCGAACGCCACTGATCGCTGGCACCACCAGTCGGTAGCTCTCGGTAGCTTTCCTTGTACTCTGGCCGGAATTCGATCGTGCCGTGCAAGCTGAGATTATCAAATTTACGAATCGGAGCACTCTTGGTGAAATGATCGTAATATTTGTAACACTCCTTGTACTCAGACGGTGCTTCACGGAAGTTGCCGGTAAATGCGATGTTGTTCAGCTGTGGCGTCGAGCGTGACTTGTCCCCTGCCAACGGCAGTCCAAACTGGCTTTTGTATTCCGGCTCAAACGTCGCTTCACCGGTCAGTCTTAGATTGCTGCGGGTTAGCTGTTCTTTGTTGTGGAGTTTCGAATCGGACGCGCTCAAATCATCTCGTTTCTCTTTCTCTTTGCGCTTGTTTCGATTACGATACCGTTGATCCATACTTTCGGGCAGTAAGTCGTAGGGCAGAAAGGATGATTTATACTCTGAAGATGCGTTGGCAAGTCCGGTACCCCGCAGTCCATTTTCTGGAAGTTTGAAGCATTCTTCCGGTCTGATTGCAGGTGGTCGAGATCTGTAAAAAAACAAATGATTTCTTCATATAGTGCACCGACAGGTATCAATCATTCGAGATATATTCGTACTTGGAGATCGTGTCCTGCGAATAACTGACAAACTTGGAGTGGTTCTCAGATAGACCCTTCATCGTTCCCGGTTCGATGTGCAGCGAGGTGCTACGCCTCAATGGAACTGCTCGTTCGTAGGCCGCTCGGCGCTGAAATCTGTCTACGTATTCGGTTACTTGCTTATCAACTGCCGTCGGTAGCGAAGGTTCGGACTTGTTGTACAATGAAAAGTTACTCCCCAGATGTTCTGTAATGAAGAGATTGCACATTAATTCGCGCAGATAGCAATATTCGGCCCATTCTCTACGTACTAGCGTGGTTTTGTGAAAACTTTCGCTTCCGGTAGCAATTAAGTTCGTCCACAGTAATATACTCGTGTGGATGCTTAACGGTTGTTCGGTCCTGCGCGTACCACCAGCTGCCGGTTCCTGTGCGAAGATGTGGGATGGTTAAATTTGGCTAATTATTTACAATATTTTCAGACATAATATAGTATTTCTAAACCACAGGAATGGAGTAAAACATTCGACACTGATCTAAAACATGATTAATAATCAATATGTAACATACTTTGTCTTAATCGAGGTATGTCCGGCTCCGACACAAAGACATTCCAATCCAAATAGTTACCACCGTAAGACCTGCAAAACCAAAAAAATGTAAACTTAGCATTGATGTGCTATTTTGTTATCGGGATTGAAATTAAGATTCCATTTGAAATTCTTTACCGCTTATCCAATAACCTGTTGGCTGGGAACAGAAGGGACACTTTCCTAAGCTGATTGCAGTTGATTTTAACTTTGTTGTAATCCCAAAAACTTTCGAAAAAGGTTTCACTATGATAACATATCGATACACAACTAGCGTTCGGCGTTAGTTGTGATGGAAAAAACGTTAACATATAGGTTTTCCAAACAAACAATCAGCGTTGCGTTCCTGTGCATTGATCCAAATAAACGAATCACTTGGATCGCTAAGCAACAGTACCACTATTTACCGCAAAACCGTTGGCAAGGACAGTATAGCTTGCATATGGAAAAAAGCACAAAACTTGAGGCAATTACACTGAGGCGTTTTCTTTTTGTGGTGCTTGTTGCCAGATGACAAAGCAGCTACAAAACTTAACCCACATTCGGGCGGATCTAGCGTTTAAGTAGAAATTGATTTCAAGTGTCATGAACAATCGGAGCTTAAATGAGTTGCTTTTATTTTTGTGTGATAGCGCAGGTAACTGATTGAAAATCGGACCTATTTTTCTGGAAAATCTAACCGACACAATTCGTCCTTTTGAATGAGAATAAAAAGTACATTAAATGGCTATGAATATTTTACAAACTATGCAGAAGAATGAAACATTTTACGATGATACAAGTAACATTCCTAGAGAATGTACTGTGTGTTTCCCTTAAATAACGTGGTCCTTTTATCGCTGAGGTCTTTTTAATGGTGGGGTCCTTTGTTAAACAAGGTCCCTGGCGGATTTTCACTCCTTGATCGTTCGACCAGCCACTTCTTCTTCTTCTTTCGTGGCCTGCTCCTAGGGAGCACGTCTAATAGACATGGCCTGGTGTCCAATCCGTTTCCAGGAAACTCGGTCCATGGCTGTACTCCTCCATCCCCGGCTGCATCCGATATCCCTCAGGTTAGACTCCACTTGATCCAGCCAACGAGCTCGCTGGGCTCCTCTACGCTTCGTGCCGAACGGGTCGCTGACGAGCACTTTCCTGGCAGGGCATGAGTCCGGCATCCTCATCACGTGACCCAACCAGGGTATCCTTCCGGCTTTAGCAACCGTCAGGATGTCTGCATCGTCAAACAGCTCAGCTAGCTCGTGGTTCATTCTCCTTCTCCACACGCCCTGCTCGCACACACCGCCAAAGATAGTCCGCAGCACCCGCCGTTCGAAAATGGCGAGTGCATTGGCGTCTTCCGCCAGTATAGTCCAGGACTCGTGCCCGTAGAGGACTACCGGCCGTATCAGTGTGCGATATATGGCGCATCCCCTGAACAATGCGCCTTCGGATTTCGCTGCTTACGTTGTTATCCGAAGTTACGATCGTGCCAAGGTAGCAAAACTCCTCTACTACCTCGAGATCGTCATCCGCGAAGCCAAGGAATTGGAGAGACCGGGTGAAAATCGTGCCCCGGATGTGCTTCGCATGACACCTTCCAGAGCGATGTTGAACAGCAAACAGGAGAATCCGTCCCCTTGCCTCAGTCCCCTGTGAGATTCGAACGATTCCGTTCACCAGCCAGCCACTACCTTTACCTATCAAAGCAAATCTAACTTAAACTATTCTAATTATCTGCCTAGTGCGATACTGCTTTTCGTTTTTGAGAACGGCGAAATTGTGATCATAAAATTAACTAGATAAGGGTCTCAGAATATCGTTCAAGAAGTTTTCGATTAGGGATGATTCTATGAATACAAGAGTCTAGAGTTGCTTGTTGCTCTTAGTGGTGAGAACTAGTTGTTAACACAAAGGGACTGGTATCATCTCTCATCCAGATTGTCTACTCGTACGCATGACAGTCCCTTCAGTTTCGAGCAATAGCGAAGCAAGATCTCTCCAGTTTGTACAGTAGTAATAATAATACCAAATTATTCGATCATTTTAAAGGTTGGAGCAGCCTTTTAAAGATGTCGGGAATGCAAGATCAAAAAACTTTCGCTGAATGGATAGGTTAAGATCTCAATAAACAAACAACAAAAAATGGAGTGAAATTTACGATTCGAAATCCACAGCGGTATTTCACAAATCATACACAAACCCACTTCAACTAAAGATATCTATACTTTTTACAATAAGAAATGGAACATATATTCAACGGTGGCAGCATTCCGAATCAACCTTCATATACTTTTTCTTCTTTGGTACTATAACCTCGCAAGGTCTTGGCCTGCATTTATTAGCATTCTGTGAATTAGTTTTTACCCGTAGCTGGATAGTTAGTCCTGCGTACGGTTGAAGAGGGATTATATTCAATTATATTAAATGAAATATTAATATATTATCCTAATCTTTCCTAACATATGTATGTGTAAGGAAAAATAGGTTCTGGATCGCCTAGCGCTATCCTACTCTCTCCCTTCGTGAGCGTCCTGATCCCGCTCGTCACAGGTACTCATTCCCACATAGGTAATGTTAGGAATGTTCACCAGTTTGTCAATTTGTTCAGTCGTAATAGTCGAGGCCTGTGATAGAAGGCCAAGATTTGTCTGACTATCCAAGGAAGAGCATTATACAACGCATAATATGTTGCAGGTATCTTACTCAAAGTTATCAAGACGAAACATAGAAAAAAAAAACAGAATTTAACAGAAAATGATACACATGCGTCCTTTATGGATAAATCTTCAGGAATCTGCAATATAGTATTTGAATGATGTAAGGGAGACAGGTTCCAGTGATTCTTTTTAAATTAGTCTTGTTGAGTTTTGAAATATTAGGCTGTTCTATTTTCCTATTAATCCCTTAATGTACAAAACGACTATTCTAGAGTATATACGTAGAAGAGGCACGTACGTAGACGTTGCTGCAGAGCATGGTCTTCTGTGCACCGGCGTCCTGTTGACGTTCATTCGATTCATTAGATGAAGCTGTGTCCTAGCGATCCACCAAACTATTCATTGTCTTTTGTATATAATTTGGTTTGGACCAACCACAGACTTATCTGCCGAGAAACTGCTTTGTACCTATCATACTTTCGGTTTGATATACTGGAGGGGAGGGGGGGGGGGGGGGGGGAAAA
>KZ061739.1:305709-326286 GCA_002091835.1 Anopheles maculatus | reverse complement strand
GGGGGGGGGGGTTTACAAATTCAATAGTAATTGTCTAATAGACAAGACGGACACTTTTGTACACAATTCGTTATCCATGTCTGAGAAGTCGTTCACGGGATGATCAGTTGGTATGAGCGTCTGACGGTATTTGTGAAAAATATCCTTGTGACAACCAGCGCATCCTCGATGTAAGAGACCTTACCAATTGACCTCAGCAGCGATATTTAGATTGTTTTCAATAAACCTCAATCGGACGACCTTATCTAATCAATGTAAAACCAAGACGGAGGTGCAACCGACCATCGAAATTTGCCTAAACGTAAAAACAATCTTTCAGATGAAACATGGCTAAGTTCTTAACTAACTTCTCAAAAGCAACCTGGGAAGCAATTTGCAAATTTCTCTTTAATGCTTCTTGAATCTAGAAATCAAGCAAAAGCAAATCGATAGAGTAATCTGAAAGTAGATTTAGTTTCATTGCTATCCAAAGTTAATCAATCTTTTGTAATGCATACTTTACATGAACTACATATTTTACATTACCGTTACTAGACCCTCAAGGGACCTTTATTTGCCCATAGCAATATAGTGTAATATGTGTACGAGAATTTCTGTAATTTGTAACAGCAATATTCAACTAAACTAAAAATCTTCTCTAGGATATGACTCTATTTTTCTGCATTTGCATTTGTATTGTCCTGAAAGGCAAAATGCCTTCCTCAAAAATAATGGTTCCTTACATTCTTACTAAGTTTTACATTAAATATTCCATCGTGTTTGCGCCATGAAAGTAAGTGACCTTTAAAGTTTTGCACTATGGCACAGTGTTTGGTCGATTCGGCATTACACGTCGTTTCCGTTTCCTCTCATCTTTAGCACATTGAATCCACCGGTTATGGTCCAATTAGGAAGCGGAAATGTTACTCTACACGATTGACCCACTTTGAGCCAGAAGGGAAAGTTGCAAAACATTGCACTGCCAATTTATTGTGCCCTTCGGTGTAACGCCTTTCTTGGTGGTTGTAAAATCGGTACAGTTTAGCAGTGTAGTTTAATTAAATTGTTACAGGAAATGGACGCGTTATAAGCTTTCTGTCGCATTAAAAATGATTATGCCGCAGTATGAAAAAGCTGTGCTTACCTTGCGGCAGGTCCCTGATGCCGGTGTTTTAAGCGCACCATTTTGATATAGTTGGCAATAAACGCTAAATTAGTTTCCTAACAATACACAACCAAATGCCTGGCATATGACGATTTCCGTAGCAAGGTGACGAAGGCGTTGAATACCAACACTATTTTTATCCACATTTCTATTTCCATCTTGTGCACCAATCAAATGTCACCAGGCGCATTCGAACTTTCGATCCACCAGTTATCACTTCAATATTTGATTATTCGGTGAAAATTGAATGATACAAGTGTACGCGCCGTCGAGAAGGGAATATTTTTACGAGCGTTACACCGCTTATCGACGTTTCAGACGACACGGGAAGATTACATGGTCGTAGTTGGATGTTAGAATTCGATTTATTGCTCGATAACTTAATCGGAACACTGCTTAACCGTACACGTTAGATAGCTCAATTTTATTTTATAAGCGTAACTATGTCTGCATGGCACACGTAGGATAAGGATAATGCCTTAACGTTAGTATCCTTCGGTAGAACACGCCACGTTACAGAGCGACCAGCCACTGTATACCGTTTATCACTTCATTTGAACACGTCGTTGGTGTGGAGCAGTGGAGAATACTGACACGACAGCTCGGCATAACGCGCCAAGGTAGAATCGTACGAGCCGTTCTCACGCAGTCCGTACGTATGTCCCAGCAGGACACATCCTTCGCGTTGGACCGCTAAAGCGGTACTAAATCTAGACCTTCGTCAGTCAGCCGACGTCTTATGCGGTCGCTAAAAATAAATTAAAAACAGACCCCACAAAGTCCAGACCCAGCTGGGGTCCGCTTTGGGGCAGACTACTACCACCGTTTGCCACTCATTTCTCGTTTATAACCATCGGATTTCCTTTGAGTGCTTCCAGCAGGACGCTCTCGGACGACCAACGCTGAACGAGATGGTCAACTGTAGGGCCGAACCCACTCACACTCTTGTGCATGTGTGGGGTGTAAGCAGTAACTCCTGGGGCTTGGTTATGTTGGTTGGTGCATGGAATGATGAAGGGAAGGAAAAAGTCACGCCTTGACCCTACCATCTCAAGGCAATCCAACGGTGCCAACACGGTGAACTAATCGTTATTATTTTCCGTAACTCTCCCAACTCGCCAAACAAACAGGTATGGGCAAGTGCTTCTCTTACATGGATCCGGTTAAAACCTGGATGAGTGATATGTATGTGTACAGTAGGGAGGAAGCTCAAACTGTTAGACAAAACATTTGCTAATCAATCAAAACGATTTGTTTATATTACAACATTTGACCCGATTAATTACAACAGCAAGTAGATCTGACAACAGTGGCGGTATTTTTTTTGAAAAAGCGCAAGAAAATTGTTGATGCAAAAATGACAAAATTGATAATATTATTATAACAAATGGTACAAACCCATAACTTCGCACCTGATCCAAATCTCAACTGCTCAAAACCAATGCATTGTACGTCACCCATGGCCATTGCTTTGACCTGGCGAATTATCGACGAAGGACCCGTGTTCGGCAAACATCGTTTCTTTCGGGCGTGCAAACAAGTAACGGCCCTAACTTACAACAGGACGACCAGCGAGGAACTCCCTCGCTAGAGCCCTGTGCTGGAAACACACCGAACGGATACGGTGTTGGTGGATGTGGTAATAATGTGCCGTTGTATAAAACCAGTTCAAGGCTGCCAGCAACAGTTCGTTGGTCCGGGTACTACTGGACCACTGGACCCACACTCACCACCACCTTCGTGACGTTCCATAAACCTCGCCGGACATTATGGGACTGAGGTGTTTTAGACTCGTAATGTTCTTCATTAGAAGGAAGCATACGTTCGTCAGCAAAACGTGGGCGTTGGTCGGTTAGCCGATGGAACATATTAGCGACCGGTCACGGTCATGTGGAGCACTGGAAATGGTTCGTCGCAATCTGTAAAGTAATCTATTTAAGTGATCCTTTCTCTGGGTACCTAAGGTCATCGGTAGTTTTCAGTTTTTCGGTCAGTTTTGCTCTAGCGTACTGTCCAAAAAAAAAAAAAAAACGCCCACTGGAAATGACCGCAAGAGCTTGCTCGTCAGATTACCTAGGAACGTTTTTACGATCACCAATTAATTTACCCTTTTTATTAATTAATTAGCGCGGAAGCAATGATGAATGGGAATTTAATTTGGCCTCCAATAATCACATTCATTGGTAGTAAAGTGTTGTAAAGTGACCGGTGTTTACTAAACGTGTTTCCGATTTCGATTCTCAGATATTAAACACACGTTTTGTTCGGAAAATCGGAGCACAAATATTACGGACGATTGAGACCAACTAAAAATATCTCGCGGCATTCGGTGAAATCTTAAAGATCTCTTTCCATATTGTTTCCAGTTCAAGAAAAAGGAAGTTAAATTGGTTTAAAACAAAAAGCTCACGGTTTTATCCAACGGTATCAACCTATGTGAATGTTTTCGGGCAACGATAAGCAACAATTAGATTGTTGGCCTACATTTAAGCGTAATCAAATGAAGCAAGAGAGGTTAATAAGGGTTTCACTTTTTGTTTTTGGCACGCACTGATTATAACGCGTGTACTATTGAAATGTTTCATGACCTTCCAGTTGATTGATTGTTTACCGTGAAGTTACGGTGAACAAAAATTCGGGTTTAGGATTGCATTTTAAATAAACTTATGTGAGCAGTGTTAGCTTACATAAGTTCGATTACCATCAATCAGGCACTACATCCGCTACGCGGTCTTAGTCTGCTGCACCAATCCCCGATATCGCTCATGATCTAGCGACGTCGTCTGTCAATCCAATATTTCGGCCGCTCTAATGGAGTGATGCGTCCATTACTTCATCTAAATTTGGGCCTATCACGCCTCCTCCGTCTATGACCATAGCCTAAAAGGACTTTACCGGCTGGGTTGTCCGGCGCCATTCTCATGACATGACCAGCCCACTGTAGCCTGGCAAGTCTAATTCGTTGCAAGATGATGAGTTCACCGATCAGCGTAATGACTCTTCCATTGTACATATTCCTCTCGAACGCGGTTAAGAGGATTTCGTCAATTTTTGGCAGAGTTCATGTCTCAAATGCGTATGTGAGCACTAGGCCTAAATATGTTATATACAACCCCAGCTACGTCAGCCGCGGTAGGTGTTTTGAATAGATAAATTTCCACAGATTGTTGACCCCAGATCGGTTATGTTCTGGACGACTACAAAGGTGCGATTACCTATCTGTACATCACCTCTTCATAGCTCAATGTCAACCAACAGGCGATAAAGCTGCTGCATTTGAAGGGGGTCTTACAATACTGTTGGCTGGCCGGAAGATATCGTGGGGAGTTGAGATCCTAATAGTAGATGAGGCTGAAGACTCATTCCCTAACATATCGTGCCATCTCCCGGTCGACTGCCTTCTCGATGGCGAGCTTCCTACTCGGGGTTCGAGCATCTAGCATCCTTACAATAACCTTGATATGAGTCTCCTTGCAGGAGGTAGCCGATCGGACTCTAAGTAGCCGCCAACTTCGCCTACGAGGACTTATTTAGTATTTATTATGCAATATTTACAACAAATTCAGATTGCTTTCAATTGGTAATTTTTTGTCTGTAATTTCTTCCTTCATTGACTTAATTTTATTCATAGCTGGATAATCAGTCCGGGGCGGCTCGGTGGTGTATACGATAGCGGTGCCGGTCTTCACACGGCAGGACCGGGATTCGAATCCCGGCGGACCGCCTCCCCGTACGCAGAACTGACTATCCAGCTACGGGTATAACTAAGTCACAGAGAGCTAGCAATTGCTAGCAGGCCAAGACCTACAGAGGTTGTAGTGCCAGAGAAGAAGAAGAAGGATAATCAGTTCTACGTTTGATGCGACGGTTCTGAATTGGTTTGCGACTGGCCCGTTGATCGGTCCGCAATCGGTGACAAGCTCAAAAACAGGAAGATGAAAGTAATTACTATATTTTTAAAACTTCTGTAAAATTTCTTTATACTGTAAGCATCAACAATCAGTCAAATCCATACACTGAGAAAAAGTCACAACCTAGTTAGTGTACCTTTTATTCCGACTTGTATTAGAAAACTATATTCAATGATTTGGGTGCTTTGGAAACTTTAGAGTTTATAGAAATTTTAGCAATACCGTTCCTTCACATGGAACGAACGTGTATCGAATCGCATTTGAACCAACTTTCCGTATCAAGTCTGTTTGGCTAGGCGTTATAAATAAATCTAGTTTGCCATCTACTTCTTCTTCTTTCGTGGCCTGCTCCTACGGAGCACGTCTAATAGCCATGGCCTGGTGTCCAATCCGTTTCCAGGAAACTCGGTCCGTAGCTGCATTCCTCCACCCCCCGGCTGCATCCGATCTCCCTCCGGTCTGACTTCACTTGATCCAGCCAGCCAGCAAGGGGCGCAAGTCTGCAGACGAGTATTCGGGACAGGATCTTGTAGGCAGCATTCAGGACTGTGTAGGCTCGGAAGTTAGCACAGTCCAGTCTGTCACCCTTTTTGTACACTGGATGAATAACACCCAGTTTCCAGTCTTCCACGTTCTGTAGGGTCTCGCGCTGGAGCATTCGGGATCGTGCTGCATTCTTCTCGGATAGTGCTCGTCTGCACTCGTCGTCGAACCATTTCTTCCTCTGATTACGTGCTACGCGGCCAATGGTTTGTTCGGCCGTGGTGCTGATGGCTTGCTCCACCGTATGCCAGTGGCCATTGAGGGACATCGCCTCGGTAGTGGTGTCCTTCGGCAACGCTTCCCCTATCGCGACGTGCGCCAACACTGTGTTGTTTTATGATTAGACAACTCTGGCAGTGAACGAACGTCTAAGGCCAATAGTTTATAATGCCAGGTTGAAATCCTGTCTTAATTAACAATGATTAAGTAGTCTTGAATCGAATTATGGTAGTAATCGAATTTGGTCATCATTTTTAGGTTTTGTGCAAAAAATACATAATTTATATTATGACTATAATCTTAAAAGTTTCGAGGTCGTCTTTTGTCGTTTTCTAAACTTTAATTAAAATTCTTTATTGTTTAAAGAACTGTTCTTGTATTCATGATATTCATTTGCGTACCTATACATTAGATCAAAAATACGCTCAATGCAGGTGTTCTCAAACTTATGTCCATTTGTTTATCTGCATCGATAGCTGTTGCTGTTATTATTGTTGTGTTCAATTGATTTGTATTTGTATTTGTAGCAAGACGGGCACAGGATTGCTTACCAGTACAGCGACAATTCGGCAAATATTCGATCAATTACGGTGTGTAACGCGTAGGTGCCAGAAGCACTCAGTTAAACATTATAATTGAGCAAATTGTGGGACATATACTCTCTACACTTTCTTTGCATTCAAAGCTTCTTGGCACGAAAATCACATAGCGACATTCTGGTGATTATTTTTCGGACCTGCTTTGCTAGCTTTGAAAGATTGCGTACGTTGGTTCCGATATTGTTCTTCTTCTTCTTCTTCCTTGGCACTACAACCTCGTGAGGTCTTGGCCTGCCAGCTTATTGTTAGCTTTCTGTGACTAAGTTTTACCCGTAGCTGGATAGTCAGTCCTGCGTACGGGGAGGCGGTCCGCCGGGATTCGAACCCCGGTCCTGCCGTGTGAAGACCGGCGCCGCTATCGTATACACCACCGGATATTGTTCACAGGTTCAAAGATTACGTTCGAAACAGTTACATCACATCTTTGTAAATTGGAACAAATGTAGCTTCGAGAGTTTGAATTGAAAAAAAAAAACATCACCGACCAGTAGTCTGCTAGATGATTTTTGAAAATGAAAGTTTAGTATAAAACCAGCTCAGCACACATTGGAAACATCGATTGGAAAAAATAATAAATGAACGTCAGCATCTCAGCACACATTGGAAGCATCGATTGCAAAAAGTAATAAATGAACGTCAGCAAGCTTTGAAATCATTATTCATCAAGCTCAGGTGTGCAACAGACGTATCTTCACTGTGTCTACTCACGTTACGGATTTTTTGAAGATGGCCAACTCTACGATCAACGGCTGTGGTGGATATGCGTTCCTGGAGCATCTTACGCTTGGGTTGATGAAAACGCTCAAAAAGCTTCCGCGGGTGAGAAACGTGAAACTCGATTATGCCTTACCTTGCAAAACGGCAGAAATCACGGCATGGGAATCGACCAACTCCGTACGTTTGCCAGTTGACATGAAGCGATTCTACATGTCGACTGATGGATTCAACGTTAACTGGACATTCCGATATTCAAGACGTGAACAAATACGTGTAGGTCACTTAAATATTCCGAAATTGACGCACATCCAGAACCTGAATTTGGACGCACCTGGTAGAATGTTCGAACTCGACCGCATTGCAGACTTGGGCATCATTTACCTTGTGTACAGGACGCTAGAGACCACCCGCCCGGAAATATACCTTTTAGAAATGGAAACTATAAAATGGACCCTTTTGGCGGACTCATTTACGACCTATTTACGCATGAGCATTGTACATCTCGGACTGCCGTGTTGGCAATTAGCCTTTGCCAGCAGAGGCCTGCCAGGATGGGCTGAGCAACTATTCCTGATATTGTCTCCACATTTACTGGACAAAGACGATGGGCCGATACCAGAGAAAATAGTGTACAAGAAAGTGAAGCCCTCGTACAATGTTTTGGATCAGGAAATTTTTCGCACTAAGGCACGGGGAACACGCTTGACCAAGAAATAAACTTCAGCCAATGAGAACACACAAGTACAGCACGTATTAAGGGCAACAAATTTGACCAAGGAAAAAGACTTGTACAACATGACATTTAAAATTTTAAAATACATTGCCTACTACGATATGTATACATAACACTGAAATAAACATAGTTTTATTTAAATATTATACTAGCTTGTTTGATTCTCATTCCAATGGCAAGCTTTCCCTTGAAGAAGTCATATTTTGCTCTGCTTCAATCTAATAAATCTGCACGGTTTATGAATGTATTGATAGATAAATAAAAAATAGTTCGCAACGTGCGCCAATCTCTTCTTTTTTCGTGGCCTGCTCGTAGGGAGCACGTCTGCATCGTCAAACAGCTCAGCAAGCTCGTGGTTCATTCTCCTTCTTCATACGCCCTGCTTGCACACACCGCCAAAGATAGTCCGCAGCACCCGCCGCTCGAAAATGGCGAGTGCATAGGTGTCCTCCGCCAGCATAGTCCAGGACTCGTGCCCGTAGAGGACTACCGGCCGTATCAGTGTGCGATATATGACGCATTTCGTTGGAGTCTTCTGTATCTCAGGAGTTTGTGGAGCCCATAGTAGGCACGATTCCCCTGAACAATGTGCCTTCGGATTTCCCTGCTTACGTTGTTATCCGAATACTCTGCTTCCGAGTCGTGCTGTATCACGGTCAGAGCCCCCGGCAAGCAGGTATGTACTTTGTCTTCGTTGCATTGATCCTCAATCCAATCCTATCGGCCTCGCGTTTCAGTCGGGTATACGCTTCGCACACCGCCGCAGATGTTCGCCCGATGATATCGATGTCATCCGCGAAGCCAAGGAATTGGAGAGACCGGGTGAAAATCGTGCCCCGGATGTCGAAGCCCGCGCTTCGCAGGACTTCTTCCAGAGCGATGTTGAACAGCAAACAGGAGAGTCCGTCCCCTTGCCTCAGTCCCCTGTGAGATTCGAACGATTCCGACAGCATGTTCGACACTCTCACCTTGCACTGCACACCGTCCATTGTAGCCCTCACCAGCCGTGCCAGCTTCGCAGGGAACTGCCGTACTGCCGCATGATGTTCCATAGCTCGGTACGATCTATGGTATCGTAGGCTGGCTTGAAGTCGATGAACAGGTGGTGCGTGGGGATCTAGTGCTCCTGGTATTTCTGGAGGATCTGCCGTAGAGTAATGATTTGGTCGGTAGTGGATTTCCCTGCAACAAATCCAGCTTGATAGCTCCCGACGAAATTTGTAGCAAGGGGCGCAAGTCTGCAGACGAGTATTCGGGACAGGATCTTGTAGGCAGCATTCAGGACTGTGTAGGCTCGAAAGTTAGCACAGTCCAGTCTGTCACCCTTTTTGCACACTGGATGAATAACACCCAGTTTCCAGTCCTCCTGGTCCCATATCCTGACAATCAGCCGATGCATAATCGCGACAAGCCTCTCCGGGCCCATCTTGAAAAGTTCAGCCACCAGCCCATCGCTGCCAGCTGATTTATTACATTTCAGCTGTCTAATAGCACTGATGACTTCATCCAAGGATGGCGGGGGTACTTCGTCATTATCATGCTGGCTGTTGTAGTGTTGCTCTCCTCTGCTTTCTGCGCCTGGTCCGTTCTCTCCTGTATCCGCTCCGTTCAGGTGTCTGTTCAAGTAGCACTTGCACCTATCGATCACCTCTGACAGGATATCTCCCTCCTGCTACATCAGCTGCTCGTCCGACTCCTCTAAGCTGCGGTTCTTGTCCTGGGAGAGTCTCGTCTGCTGTCTTCTCAGCCGTGTGTAGTTCTCCACGTTCTGCCGGGTAGTTTGCCATCTAGTAGGCCTTATAAGCCAGGCCGGCTTGAGTTGATCGGTCGTTAAGCAAGAAGAACAGAATCTTGAAACCGGTTACGTGTGCCGATGATTTAATATTGTGCTATGAAGTAGCCTATGTAATTTACGATTCAGAGGGATATGTGAATTGTAGTAGCCTTTGCCATCGGCGATTGAGGGTAGCTGTACATATAAAGCGTGCCTTGAATAAAGAAGTTAGTTTTGTGCAGACAACTCTGGGCGGTCAGAAGGTGATCAAGACCTAGAAGAACCATGAAATAGGGAGGCGTGTAATTTAGATAGCCTCTGCTGTTGAGAAACATGAACTTATCACACCCTATTTTCATTCATTAATCCACCGTTAAAGAATAGAGCAGACATTTACGTCAACATAGTAACATTTCACTCTAAAATTTACACATTTATTTGCCTTCAATATTGAGTCCTGCTTAGCAAACACGTAAGCACAACAAATGCCTTAACGTCTTCTGTCCTTATTACGTCGGTAGGATCGTGGCGATCGCGATCGTGAGCGTGACCGGGAACGTGAATACGAACGTGAACGTGACCGACCATGGCGACGCGATGCGCTGGTGCGCTTTGTGTCGGATCGTCCGTGACTAGTCGAAGAGGCGGTCGATTTTGAAGAGGAACGTTGATCACTCGAACGCCGTCTGCGGTCTAGACTGGGAGACCTCGAACGGGAGTTTGATCGTGAGCGATGGCGATGAGCAGCTTGCTTGTGGTTGGTGGTGTTCGAAACTTTCGGAGCCGGTTTTGCAGCGATTTCTTCTTCCGATCCCCAAAGATCGTACTTGGAAAGGTCCTCATTGCCCTCGTCTTCATCGTCGTCTTCCTCCTCGTCATCATCCTCATTGCCTTTGTCAGATGAATCGTCGTCAACAGGTTTACGCTTCTGCTGCTCTCTTCGGACAATTTTTCTTTTATCAGCCTCTTCTTCGGAATCGGTACTATGTCTCCTTTGTGCTGACCGAGAGCCCTGATCCTTTGATTTTCCCTTAGATTTCTTACGGCGTCCAAACTCATCGTACTCGTCGTCCGATTCTACGCGATCCTTGTATTCGACCACACCACGATCATTATAACCTCCTCCGTATCCTGTTAAGTAAAGGCATACGCTATAATTCGATTCGAAATAGAATTTTACAGGCGTCCTGCTGGATCCTAATCCTACCAGTTCGTTCTTCGACGTCACAAAACCGAGGAGCGCTGCAGATGTTGCACGTGTGTCGTCGTGCCCAATTCACGTTAGCGCATTTATTGCATTGCCAGTCTTCGGCGCTGAACAGTCCGCGCGATTTCTCCGCCGCCGCCTTACCGATCTCGGTGCCAACTTTCTTTTTCCCTCCAGCGCTACTGCTGCCACCCCCGTCGGAATCGCTTGCCGTAGATCCATTCTTGGAGCCACTGTTCGGTCGCTCCTTGCCGCACCGATTACACTGGTTTCTCCGGGCAAAATTTAGATTCTTACAACTACAGGCGGAGAGCGTTGCGGTGCGAATGACGCGTTACCACGCCAAGTTTTGGCGCATGCCACATCAAGGAAGGATGCATGTGATGAGAATGTAAAACATCTACCATTAACAAGGAAAATCAATAGGTTTTTAACCAATTATAGACATACACCTGTCGTGATTGTCACCCATTGCTGCTTAATCCAAATGAACTCTTTTGTATGATTTCGAACAATTTCAACAATTTTTATTTCGCAACCTTCTTACGCGCGTCCTCGTTCTCCAAATTCCATTACAAGACTGACATCCCGTTACCCTCATCTCATTGACACCCGTTTTCTTTCTCTTTCTTTCGCCCCTACCACACCGTAGATGACATATTTCGCCGCGTCTCTGACTCGCCTCAATTCAAATTGCTATCCTAACGGCTTTCTTATCAAATTTTGATATTAAATATTTTCTTGCTGGAGTTAATATTTTCATCATTTCCTTTACTGTGGTCTACATACCGATTTCTATGCTTCCTTCGGTCTTCTTCAACCAATTACGTCCTAATTTCTCTTTCCTACTCATCTCAATCCCTACATCTTCCTCCTTTTCTACTCTATACTATGGTACATTTTATCTTTTGAAGGAAAGTAATAAAAGCGTACCCTGCCGTGCAGCAAATACTTCTAATAAGATTTTCCAAAAAAAAAATAAATAAATGAATAAATAAATTGTGCCGATTAATACACTGTAATGCACAAAAAAGCAATACAAAACCTAACCTATCTCCTCTTTACATATTGTTGCGAAAATTTATGAGATGTTATACATTACCGAGTCCTTAAATCTATCTGGTATTCGCACGTTCCTTTTGGGTCTATTATGTTCTTCATTTTCCCTACTTATATTATGTTTTGTCGGCGACGATAAAATCGATTGACCTACTCCTGATTGGCTTGTTCCAGATTGAACTGACTCCTCTTCAATATCCGTTTCGGGGATGTATAATTGATATTTTTTTAACTTAACATCGTTTACATTTCTAGTTATCTTTACCCCCTGATCGTTTACTACAACCACCTTTGCCCCATCCCTGGACAACACAGTATATTCTTCATTTGTAAACTTGGGATCGATCTTCGTTCTTTGTGGGATAGCTACAACAACACGATCCCCAACTTGGATATGGCTTTCCTTTGCTCCTCGATGTTTGTCAGCGAATTGCTTGCTAATTAGCTTGGCTACTGCATCGTCCTCGCGTACTACCACGCGATCCAGCTTTTCTTTGCCATCCCACAAACAAGGGAATGTCCCTCTGTAACGCCAGCCTACGAGTAGTTCAAATGGAGTAACTCCTAAACGAGAGTGATGCCGTCGCGTGTTATGAGTATGTACGTATTCGTCCATGGCATTCCTCCAGTTTTTACCCTCCTGTTTTGCTGCTGCCAGTGCTTTGATCACACCTTGGTTTTGACGCTCGACTGCTCCATTCGATTGAGCGCTCAGTGGAATGGATTTTCGGATCTTTACGCCCTTAGTCTCCCAGCATTCTATAAATTCTGAACTTTGAAATGGTGGTCCATTGTCGCTCTGCATGATCAAGGGTAAACCCCAAATTAAAAATATCTTGAATAAAGCTGCGTTAGTACTTTTAGCATCCGTTATTCTCATTTCCGAAATCTGTAGGTAACGAGAATATGTGTCGACAACCATAAGGAATTCTCCTGATCCACAGCCCGGAAGCGACAGGAAATCTATTTGTAATATTTCCCAGGGTCCATCCGGTAACTTACGACTTGATAGTGGTATTGGTGGATTCTTTCTTGAAACCGACAAACATGTTTCGCAACTATTCACAAAATGAACCGCCTCTTTAGCCATGTTAGGCCACCAAAAAAATTCTCGTAGTATCCGTTTTGTTGCTCCACATCCTATATGTCCCCGGTGCGCAGCTTTCAGGGCTGTTCTACGTAGAGTAAAGGGTAGCACGATCAGGTCGTTCTTAAATACGAGCGGTCCCAGAACTCTAAGATTATTTGATTCCGATTCGTATCTTTTCAAATCCATGGGCCATTTTCCACTAACAATTGCCGATCTTACTCCCACTAATTCTTCATCATGTTCCGATGCGGCCTGAATTTCCACCCACGAGATGCTCATACTTCCTGCGTCTAATAAATAAAGAATATGTCGATCGTTATCCTCATCGAAAGGGTCGTCTAGTTGAGATCCGTTAATTAATCTAGACAAAGCATCGGCAACATTCAGATGGCCAGGCACTCGTTCAATTTTGAACCGGTATGGTAATAACCGCAAGGACCAAGCTTCTGCTCGAGTGATTGCTCGTTTACCCATGCGATGCGATCCGCCGAAAATAAACTCATTCGCCTCCGAATCTGTCCTTATTGTAAATAATTTGTTGATAAGATAATATGAAAATCTTTCGACGCCCCACACGATTGCTAGAGCTTCCTTCTGGGTGTGGGGGTATTTCTGCTCGGTGGTTGTTAGTGCTTTGGATGCACATGCTATTATGCGAGGTTTTCCAATTTCGTTAAATTGAATAAGAACCGCCCCGATACCTATTGGCGATGCGTCGACAAACAATTCCGTCTTATCATCTTGGTCAAAATAACCAAGTCTAGAGATCGTCTTAAGAGCTTCGGTTTTAAGAAAGCAAAACTCCTCCTCTTCTTCTTCATTCCAGTAGAAGCAATTAGCCTTAGCCAGGGATCTTAGTCTATTAGTTTTATCCGCTCGGTTTTGGATGAAGCGTTCAGTAAAGTTCATTAGACCGAGAAAACTTTTGACTTCGGATATTGTTTCGGGCCTTCTTGCATTTTCTATTGCTTTCCTTTTGTCATCTTCGACTCTCCAACCGTCACCGGAAAGGCTGAATCCCAAAAACTTGACTGATTTTGCACCGAATACGCACTTTGTAGTGTTTAATTGGACGTTGTGGTGGCGTAATCGCTGGAGAACCAGTTGGAGATTTTCATCGTGTTCTTCTTTGGTTTTTCCGTGTACCAAGATATCGTCCAGATAATTTATGGCTCCAGCGCACCCTTTTAACACCATAGTTTGGAGTATCTCTTGGAATATGTCTGGGGAATTGCAAAGACCAAACGGAAGTCTTTTAAATCTATACGTTCCATCCCCGGCAAAAAAATTCGTTAAGTGTCGGCTCTTTTCGTGCAATTCAACATGAAAGAAAGCGCTCGTTAGATCGATCGTCGAAAACCACGATGTTCCGTTGAGCTTTGCGAGTATGGCTTCCAACGTTGGCATTCTGAATGGCGTTCTTATAATATTTTTGTTCGGGCCTCTGAGATCTACAACGAGCCGGATGTCAGATTTTCCTTTAGGTACCACTAGCAGCGAGGAACAGAATGACCTATCCATTTGATCGGTTACGCGCTCTATAATACCGGCAGATAGTAAATCTCTTAAACGTTTTTCGGTTTCATCTTTGAAAGCTGGTGGTATGCTCGTAAAAACGTTTCGTGACGGCGGTAAGTTTTTATCGTAATCTAATAAAACAGGGGCGACTTTAAACTTAGGGAATTCACCCACAGTTACCGAAGCTAGAATTTCCCCCGGTAATAAGCGTAACGAGCAGCTACTTTCAAAGTCTTTCACAGGAACTTCCATGCCTAACTGAAGCACACTATATCTTAGCGCCGTTTCTCTACTGAGCAAAGCTCTAGCCCTTGGTATAACGTAGAATTTTTCCATGAGAGTTGGCCGTTCTTCGGAGATGTATAGTTCGGCTACAAAGGATGCAATTACCGGAATTTCATGCTGTACGCCGTATGCTCTCAGAGGCCTATCAGTACCATCTTTTTGATTGAAAATTTGATTACTTGAGGAACTACTACTTATCAAACAATCGAAGCTACTTTCGCTTATCGTGTTAACATCCGCGCCGGAGTCGATCATGAACGTAATGGGCATTCCGGCCACATAGCCTGTAACGTAATTTTTGTCATATTTTCCTTGCCCAACCGTGCCTAGAAAGACACTTTCCTCTTTCTTATCGTTTGACTCATTTGTCGATGGCTTGGTACTAGCTTCAATTGCACTTAGTATTTTCTGAAATTGGAAGGTTGATAACTAAATGTTTCGATTTTTTTTTTCTTTTTTTTTTTTTTTATATTCGAATGAATGAGTTATTTAGCCTGCTTTAATTGAAACAAAAATAATGATTGTATTGCCAATTGCTATCTTGCTATGAAAATGCGTTTACTTAATAATGTCACCCTTACATTTTGCGCAAACATATGATTGCGTAATTAACAATTTCATTTAATAAAAAAAACTAATTAACGGATTTTGGTAAATAAGCTACCCGAGAAAAAATAGAAATTTAATTGCTTTCATCCGGATCTAGGTTAGCACTTACAGTTCCTTCCTTGTGTTCCGCCTCTTCCAGACAACCATGTTCCGTAATGGCTGCAATTTTCCGCGTCTTTGTGATTTGAGGTGGTTCGTTCACGTCCGTCGAACGCCGTTTTGTTTGAAGTTGTAAGTTTAAACGACATGCCCTCTCGATATGGCCAACAACCTGGCATTTGCGACATCTTTTGTTAGCTGCATAACAATTATCTGGTAAATGATAATTTCCGGAACATCTCCAGCATGGTTCACGAAGTTTTGCAGATGGTCGATGTGGTGGAGGTGGTACATATCCCCCTCTGTTCCAATACTTCGGAGGATTAGACAAATTACTGCGTTGATAATGTCCTCTATATGTGTTCTCCCGTTGAGATCTGTATGATACAGCCGCTATTTCTCCAGAAATTCTGTTTTGCTGATGATTTCTAGCAAAGGTTTCTTCATTCATACTCTCGATTTCGCAAGCACGTACCTTAGCCATAAGATCGGCCAGAGATCCACTCTTTCTTAGGACTTTCCTTCCCATTGCACGCACCTTGGCGTTTACGGCGTGTGCAGATGTAACATCAACAACGATCTCTAAAAGTTGGTCTTCCTTGTAATTACAAAGTTTTGCACATTCGATTACCCTTTTAACGTATGATGAATCGGTTTCGTTTTTGTTTTGTCCCAGGGATCGTAGCTTTTGTCGTTGAAGAAAGACATAGTCGTGGGAACTATAATATTTTTCCAATCGTTCGATAGCATTTGCATAAGGGTATATGATTGCGTCCTTTGTGGAATCGTGAGAAGATGTCATCTGCAGCATCTCTAACAGAATGCTGCCGGCTTTCATTTTAAAAGCGTTTAGTTTCATTGTTTCGTCCGTAACATTTGCGAATTCCATTGCCGCTTCGAACTGGTGTTTCCACTTTTGAAAGGTATTACTGTCTATCTCTTGTTCCCCCTCTCTTGGTTTACAGCCTGATATCTGCAACGTAGCGAATGCCCATGCCGCCATCGTAGGTAGTTCACCGCCAGAAGAATTTGAAGTTGCTTCACGTGTTGTAGAAGACAAACGATGACAAACGTCCTGAAACCCGGTCTCGGAAGGTTCCTCGATCCAACCATTTTGGAAACTAGTTGTTCTACGCATTTCCTCAAGCTGGGCCTCTAGGAAACGAGTCTTATCCTTTTCTTCTTGTAAGGACTTCATCAAATCGTTAAGCTCATTTTTAGCCGTATCTCTGCTGAAAAATACAAATAACGTGCAAGTGTTTAAAACGAACCTTTTTTCGTAGTTTAATTAAATATCCTGTATAATCTTCCAAATGCTCAATGATAGCTTTAACAGGCCTATCTAGCTCTTAAGTATGATCCGTACGTCCCAATGACTCAAGTTTGCTTAAGTTTTGGATTGCCAATTCCGACAGAGACAAAAAAAAATACTCCGAAGCACATACATTATTTATTTTTGCTCCACTCTCTAGTGGACACCTCAACTCTCTTCGTATTTCCTTGTCAACTCTCAAGGCTTGTATTACTCTCTCGAGAGCCTTCATGATCATTTTGATATAGTATTTATTATATTTTATATTTTTTTTTTATTTTTTTTAAGGAACATTCTAGGGAATATTTGTTTACCCTTTCGGAGGGACTTGTTTACCCCCTCGGGGGACTTGTTCACCCTCTCGGGGGGACTAGTTCACCCTCTCGGGGGACTTGTTTACCCTCTCGGGGGACTTGTTTACCCTCTCGGGGGACTTGTTTACCCTCTCGGGGGACTTGTTTACCCTCTCGGGGGACTTGTTTACCCTCTCGGGGGACTTGTTTACCCTCTCGGGGGACTTGTTTACCCTCTCGGGGGACTTGTTTACCCTCTCGGGGAACTTGTTTACCCACTCGGGGAACTTGTTTACCCTTTATTGGGGCTTGCTTACTATAAACACGGGTAGACTTGTTTACCCTCTTGGGGAATATCTTTACCCTGCCTAGGGCTTCTCTGCCTTCTCATAATACTCCTTTACCCTCTCAGGGGATTTCACTTACCCTCTCAGGGGACTACTTTACCCTCTCAGGGGACTATTTAAATTATTTATTTTATTTCTTTATTTATTATTATTTTTGTTTTACTTTAGAGAGATTTTCTTTCGCTTATAATATTCTTAATGCGCTTTGGATTCTTGAACATCTCTAAACCGGTGTTTGACCGCCGTGTGTGTCAACGAATGACACAACCAATTTCTAGATTTTATAGAACAGTATTTCGGATGGGATAAACTTTCACAATTATAAACAAAAACACTAATCAGATGGAAACTGCCTTCCAAGAATCATCCAATATTCTGATATTAGACAACATTTACAAGAAAAAATATCCATTAATACGCGCAATCTGAAGAAACCAAACAAAAAAGAACTATTCAACACCAACTAGACATTTGGTACTTGGGAACAAGCGGTACGTGCTGACACATCCACATGTGTCAAATTCCCGCATCATAAGATAACCGCGCAGATGTGAAAACCTGCCTTAAGGGACGCCAACAATACGCGCACTTTTTGACGTACCGCCGGCAATCTGCTAGCGACGGTATGGTCATATCCTGATCACAAACACTTATACACAAATTTGTATGATCGCAAGCCAAAGAAAAAGACGAAAAAACAAAATGCACTCGATCATTTCTTAAAAAAACAACCTATCACCTACTCAATGCCACACTTCATCACTTTAGCGCCTCATCGCATTGACGCTGCAATGAAACACGCACGCAAACCACGTCCAATCCTTATGAATAATCGAGCGTCTCACGTTCGCTTACCGATTTGCGCCATTGTCGTGATTGTCACCCATTGCTGCTTAATCCAAATGAACCCTTTTGTATGATTTCGAACAATTTCAACAATTTTTATTTCGCAACCTTCTTACGCGCGTCCTCGTTCTCCAAATTCCATTACAAGACTGACATCCCGTTACCCTCATCTCATTGACACCCGTTTTCTTTCTCTTTCTTTCGCCCCTACCACACCGTAGATGACATATTTCGCCGCGTCTCTGACTCGCCTCAATTCAAATTGCTATCCTAACGGCTTTCCTATCAAATTTTGATATTAAATATTTTCTTGCTGGAGTTAATATTTTCATCATTTCCTTTACTGTGGTCTACATACCGATTTCTATGCTTCCTTCGGTCTTCTTCAACCAATTACGTCCTAATTTCTCTTTCCTACTCATCTCAATCCCTACAGCATGGAGGAAGCCAAAAACGTTAGATCCCAAATACTCTTCAAATGTGGTTGGTTAATAAATTGCCAGCGGGGTTTGCTTACTCGGGCTCCGGACAAGTCCAATCGCCATTCTTGTTATTGGATGGGCGCTTTCCGTCGGTTTCGGATTTGACGAATCCGGAACTGCTCATTGCATTTACCTTTGCTGCCGCCCGAGCGAAAAGGATGCTCGCTGGACCTTACCGTTCCCTAGAAGCAGGAATCGTGCATGTAAAGTACAAAACTTACGGAATTACTTCCATGCGCCCTTAAATGTAAACAATTAATGTTATTTTCACTCGCACTCGGGCTAAAATCGAACCTCACGATTTTTTTTGTTGCTTTTCTGTGTTTGGATATCTGTCAACAATCCAACGACGCCAAAATGTCAAACCGTCAGGGGTGAGCAAGTGGAACAAACGAATTGCTTTTTTGAAATTTGAAAGTTTTCAAGTTTCAAATCGTGTGATAATTTTTCTAACGGTTTTTCGATTTATCAAGATGTCGTTTTCGATATTTTATCATTGCGTGGAGTGGTAACACAATAAAAACAAATGAAATAATGATAATCCAATGATTACTAAAAGTTTTGCGTATAAAAAAAGTAGTTGCGTTCAAAATCTACAAACATGCAGTCCAGAAAACAAAATGATAACGGTGCCGGCTTATCACATGGTCAGGCTGGGTATCGAATCCCATTCGGAACTTACGCCGATTATACGTAGGGTAGATTATTTATCAACGGGTATCATACAGCTTATCCCGAAGAAATGTGATCCTTTCTCCCAGCTACTTTTAATTTATGTTTTTTTAATCACATCTGTTTTCTTGAGAAAAAAATTGCCGAAATAAGAGCAAATTCTTCCCAAATATTATTTTGAAGAAAAGTCACCAGCACGTGTTTTCGGAATAGAGAAACTAGATACTAAAAGTATTTGTAGTAATATGCAAAAAGAAAAATTCCTTCAGCACTTACCAATAGACTTAAAGTGTCTGCAAAATGTTCTTATCTAATGGAATTCCTAGTAAATTGCTGGTTTCTCGTCAGTTATTTTCATTGTTATATTATTTTGTTGCTAGCATTTGTTGAAGAACGCCTACACGCATTATAGTAATGAACTAAGGAAAAAAAATCCAAATAGGTTTTAAGATTAAGCTGTGTACCTTATGCGTTGCATGCAATAGCCCTCTGGGTTGCAATCACGACCAGCTAACGGCCTGCACACGACCTGCATTACACGCTGCATTTTATCATCGGATCCAGCCAGTGGCGGATCAAAAGGTGGGCGGAGTAGGCGGCCACCTAGGGCCCCGTCATTTGGAGGGCCCCGAAAAACGAAGGCCTTAGTAATCAGATGAATTCTTGGGGCCCCGACTTCCTTGCCGCCTAGGGCTCCGAAGGGGCATGATCCGCCTCTGGATCCAGCAGCAGCCCCACAACAGACGTGCCGGGAGCGTCTTATTAATCGTTAATAAAATCTAAGGTTTAAAGTGTATTAAATGGTATAAGTTTTAAACTTAAGCTAAAGTTGTGTCTCTCGTAACAAAGTGCATATATCTGAAACGTATGCAGTAAAACTGCCTATGCTTTTTGATCATTACTTGCATGATTATCCAGAGAGAATTCTTTAGAGCATCCATTCGAGCGCGGGAGTCATCGCAAAAATCCTCAACACCGCTCACGCTTTAGCATTGTCGTACGACAATCCAAACTTCCTTGCAATGCGGGACAATCATGCCTCTTCGCTCTATATGGATAGCATTACATACAGGGTCGTCCAGTGCCATTCTCATGATGCAGCGACACGCTGCATAGAG
>KZ061739.1:279960-295546 GCA_002091835.1 Anopheles maculatus | reverse complement strand
GCGGCCGGTGTAGATGATGATTTGACAAAAAAGTGAATCCCCAACCCAGCCCCCCCCCCCCCCCCAATGACTCAAAACGTCTGCCATCTGATGATGGGTTTGCGAATTGAAACACACACACACACACACACTACTAACCGGAAGCAATTGAATGCAAAACAACCGGGCGCTGTGTCCTCCTGTGCCCGGTGCAAGCCTTCCTACGGCGAAAGATTAGCGAAACCCGGTGATAAATGGAAAATATGGGACAACAATAACAAACGTGAGCACACATACACCACACCGGGATCATCGCACAAATGGCTGGAGCTGGGTGCCAGGGTGTAGGCGGTGCAACAGGGAAAACTCGTACCAAAAGCCGGGAGAAGGATAATTGGTCTCATTTATATCCTTTTGCCTTCTGCCCGTGGTGCGCCGCACACGCTGCACGCCGAGCTAGTTTCATGCTGATTCCTCGTTGAGCGTTCCATTTTTTTGCTCCACGTTTTTCATTTTTATTCTTTTATTCTTTCGTTTTTTTTTTGCCTGTGTGCCGGCAGCAAAACAGAGCACGATTCGTACGACACGCGAGCAGCGTCGCGTACGTGTGTGACGGAGGGTGCAACAAGCGAAAAAAAAGGGGATAAAACAGAGACTCTACAGCACGTGCGACACTGCAGGTGCAACAGTGCAACTGGAGTGTAATAAAGTGATGAGATAATAATGCATACGCGAGTTCTTCATTTCACGGTGCAGCGCTGATGAGTACAAAATGATTATGATAATGAAATAGCATAATAGAGGAGTGGCTCTGGCCGTGCTGGAGTGTTTCGAACGCGAACAGCGGCAGTGGAATTGGAATTCTGTCAGTGTGTGTTTGCAAGTGTGATTGTGCGTGTTTAATGTTTCCTGTTTTATTCTGATTGTGTTTCGTGTTTTGTGAAAAAAAAATGGTTGGTAGAGCAGAAGAAATGCAAACGGGAAACGGAAATGAAGTGAATCGGTTGTGCTGTGCGTATCAGTGGGTTTGATTTGCGGAAATGCGTACTACGCAACGGATGTAAATGGGCGATTATGTAGAAGGACTTGAAGTTTTCCTGGTGTTTTAGCATGAATTTATACAATTAATTAAGGTAAGTTTCGTTACTCCGAATGTTGTTTGATTGTTTTTCTATAAAAATCGACCAAATTTGAAATTGTTGAATTTGAAGTTGAAAATTTGATTGTAAAGCTTGAAATTGGTCGTAAAGTTTTCCACCAAAACAACAATTTGCATTACATTTCTTCGTAAATAATATTGTTTAAATATTAACATTGTTTGTTTTAATTTTACATTTACATTTACATTTATATGAAGAAAAGTTATCTGGCCTGATGCGGCCTACATAACAAAATACAATGAAACAGGAAACAAAACTCATTCAGAATATGAATCAACAATTGCACAGAAAAGATTTCTTTTAAAAATTACCTCGCAGAATTGTTTTTAGGTTGCTAACACCTGATACTGTAATCTACTGAGAGATGTAAGCTGTTGTACGCATTGATCAATTTAAGTAGAGGTTCATTCGCACCAAATTCTGTTGATCTAAATTCTATATTGAAAAGTGGTCTGGGCCTTAAGTGTCTGCTAGGAGCCTGATAGTTAATTTTGCTAAGAATGTACGGGGCGTCGATTAATCTGGTGGTCAGCTTATGAAAAAAAAAATACACTGAGCCGTCATTCGTCTATGTTGAAGCGATTCCAGTCCGAATAAAAGGCACCTACAGTTATACAGTTATACAACATTTGTATTCTCACTATATCCAATTAAGAGAAGAATAAAGTCTCATGTCTTTTTCAAGTAACTAACCAACAAATGAACTCAATTTTAGTGTCTATTCTATGACAAAATAGCATGTTAAATTACATTGATTTGTATGAAAAGTTTGTTGAGTATATTAAAAGTTTTATTTTACCATTCAAAGAATTGAGTTTATCAAGCATGCCATTTATAGTCTTTATAGTACCCATTAATTCATTATCAAAAACATTGGCAGATCCATTTGCATGTACTGTATCGCAAAAGCAATTTATTAAAATATGATTGATAAATGTTGAAATATCCATATTTCCTGACAATTTAATAATATTAATAATCGCGTTCAGGCTAATCAATCATTCGATTTCTCAAATGTAAAATGATTTTTTTAATATATTTAAATATTGTTATTGAATTTATAGTAAATTTGGTTGAGGATAATTTTTATTACGCATGCAAAATTTGGATATATGATTTTAAAAAGTCTAACTTTTTCCCTCATTTGTGTTTTTTTACCTAACAACGTATCATAAATTGTGGAAAAACACACTTGAACTAAAAAGCAAAATTCAATTACTGGAAAAAATGCTTGAGCATATCATTTACGTTTGCCCTTTAACGCGGTCTAAACGGAACATGTACGATGGTTTAACACTTTTCAACAAAATCTACCAATTGCGGGTGAAATCCAAAGTATCCACTTTCCATCCTTAAACTGTTCGTTTACACAGTGATTCCATCCATTTTCCATCTGGAACGTGCCTAAACAATACAGATGAATATTCAATTTCATGCAGCATCAGTTGACCATAAGCTGGCAACATATTGTACTCGCCGAGTCCTCCATCTTTCGCCAAAAACCGGCTTAAATGATGCCAAACATCACAAGACATCCCACAGATACATAGAATGCGAACATCTCTAGCCGATGGTACAACTTTTCCGATTTAGATTTATGACATTCTTCTGTTTTTTTTTTTTTTTTGCATTCCCCATAGCACCCCAAAACCAGAGCCAAAAACTGGTCATGAATGTTTTTTTTGTGTTTTGTGCTTTTGCCATCAGCAGCGAAACGGTTGCCAAACGAAAAGAGAAACAGTGCTAATCAAATCGGATGTGCGATGAGAATGATTGCCTAGTGCGACCTGTTGAAGCTAAATGACTTAACAATTTTGCTAGCATTGATAGCGCAATCGTAGCAGTAAAAAAGTTTATAGCCTTTGGTGCAAAATGAATTTTGTTTTTTTTTCTTGTGTGTTTGTGTGTGTAAGGAGTGGTTTACGTTTTTTATCGAATTGTTAAAACGTATAATGGACTGTTCTTTTCAGTAACAAACATGCGACGCAAGTACTTTTTTAGCTTTTATAAATGTTTTTTTTCGGTTAATTTCTGTACTTGTATGAGTTTATGGATCACCAGGCGTCTCCATGAGTTTTAACGTTTTGCATGGAGGCGCCTGGTGGTTTGTGAATCTTGTCATCATATGGAGAAGCCAGGTAGATTGTAAACATTTTTAATTGGCTAGAAAATTATCAAGTTTGCTAATGGAATTTTTAACAAGTACTACAAAAGCCACGCAGCCCGGTGGTATAGACGATAGTCTCGCCGGTTTGCACACGACAGGACCGAGATTCGAATCCCGTGCGGACCGCCTCCCCATACGCAGGACTGACTATTCAGCTACGGGTAATAAATAAGTCAAGGAATGCCAGTTATGGCAGCCCAAGCCATATGAGGTTGTAGAACCAAAAAGAAGAAGAAGAAGTTAAGCTTGTTTTAGAAACGAAACTATCTCAATGATTGATGGAAAAGCTAACCAAATAGCATGTTCCATTGATTCACTCAAGTCAAATCAAGGTAAAGTTTAATTTGTTCCGATTCCAATGTGTCAAAAAATGTGAAATAGCTGGATTAATATTTTCCCATTCATTGATATATAGTTCTTAAAGATTATATAATTTGTTTTCGTAAAATGAAGTCAAATAATCACTGTATTCTAGGGGATCGCTTCAAACAATCAAAATGTTTGGTATGTTGAACTCAAATGCCGACGCACAATACAGTTTCTTTCGCAAAAGAAAAGTTTTAAAAGAATTTAACATTTCACTCACTCCATTTTATACGCTGCGATGCCTTTGTTTGGTGCAGGGTTTATTGAACTCAATTGTTAACTCCAATAATTTAGGCTAATATATCAACGCAATCATTTCGTTTCATCTTGAGCCTATCACATTTGTCCCTGTTTATGTGGGCGACTGAAAGCGATTGTTGTATGATGCATATTATAATGTAGAATTTAAACTATGGATGAACCAACAATAAAATGGACTACAAACAAACAAAACCTACACAGTTTTACGTAGTAACTTCAAAAATTCACAAACTTTCCTTACATTTTGAACTGTTAATTTGTCGGTAGCTAACGACTATCATAATAAAAAATCATTTACTTAGATAAATCAAAACACAAATAACAAATGTAAAGAACGATAGTATACAGCATTACAAAAATAACTAACTAACTTTTTAGAGGCTCGTTAACACATACATGAACATGTTCATAAAAACATTTGATAAAGCAATAAATTTTCTTGCTTGCAACACAAATCCAGCTCATCTTTAACGATATTCAAACTATCACTTATTTTCTGCGGTGATTTCCACCGTCAAATATCAAATTGTGGCTTTTTGCTACCATCTCCATTCAAACTGGCAAACGTCATCATTTTACAACCGACGCACACAGTAACGATACATTGTACTGCTCATATTTCAAACTCACTCGATCATACCACCCAGTCACCCAGGTCCCAGTTGTGCCACCGTACAGTGATTAAGTATTAATGAGACGTATAACGATACACGTAAAGGCTGAAAGGCTTCGTGTGCAGGGCGGCTGTGGAATCGACGAAGGCATGCAGGGCAGTCTGTGTGTGTGTGTGTGTGTCTGTCGGCGACAAAAGTCAGTGATATAGTCGTACGAAAATTCCATTATTTTGCTGCAAAACAACACGGTTCACCGATGATTGAAGAAGGGAGCGAAATGATTATCATAGCTTGGCATTATCAATTCACAGCATCCAACTATGGCAGCGAGAGTCGTTGTAACAGTTGTTGCTCTACAGCTTGTTGGTATGTGCATGCGTATACGTTCATCCTTGTGAGTAGTGCAAGCTTCCCAGTTCATCGTAGGCGCTTCCCACTTGACACGGGCCGCGGTCTCGACGAACGCCACACACTTCGCCGACCAATTCGTTGGATGTTCTTTGTCTAGCATCTACACATCCACTCGAGTCCCTTTCCATTGACAAGCGCTTGCGGCGTTCTTTCGAATCCATGAAAGAAGCCCAAAGACGAGGGAAGCAGTGCATAAGATACGCCAGCGTAGGAAAAAAACACACTACCCCGAGTCAACCCCATTGGAATAATGCGGCAGCAAGAAGTGTCTACGCGACATAGCGACTTGAAGCCGTAACTTCCCGTGGAAAACAAAAACAGACCAAAAAAAAAGTTGGTTCTCTCATTGAGGATCTGCATTCAATCCACTCGCAGCCGGCTGCAGCGAGCTCTACACAGCACGACTCCTTGCGGTTTCGCTGTTGGAAAGTAATCGTCATATGAAGAAGTTGCTCCTGTGCATCGGACGGAAACAAAAGTTTTCCAAGGGCAAGCCTTTAACACATCGTTCGGTCCCGTCGCGGGACGAAGGCACGCGCCGGCCAGAGTAGGTGGTGCGCGCGAAGTAGAATAAATTTTTGTGAATCAAAAAACCATTTGTACTCCAACTTTTCCCATCACCATCTCGAAGTTTTCACTCGCAGCAACCACAAACACAAGCGCTCATATCACAAAGCGCTCTTGGATCGGCATCAGTGGCCAAACAGTGGCGCTCGGACGTACGGCAGCCGCAGCAGCTACCGTACGCTTTTATTTTGTACTTGCTTTCGTTTCGATTTTTTTTTTGCTTGTGAAGACTCACAGTTTTATGTGTACCCAGTTGCATCCCGAAATGCATCCCGTAATGTATGTGTTTTGCACCGCACCAACCCATCGCTGCTTCGCTTTCCCTCGGGGCTTTTGTGGTTGTTCGTGGCTCGCACCCGGTTGTGGCGCTCTATTGTATCCTTCGCTTACGCCGTCGCGCGTCGTCCTGATTGCCTACGAGGGCTGCGACACGCCAACACAATGCCATTTACCGTACTCTGTCTTTGACACTCAAATGTCTTCTCCTTGCGCCGCTCGGTTATCTGTGTGCCCCTCGGTTACCCTGTTCGCCAATCCCTCGCCACACTCGCCATGAATTATCAACAGCTAACGCAAGTGGATTGTAACGAAACACCACGGGTGGTAATTTGTCATTTGGTTGATTAAGAACTACGCTCGACACCGGCGCACAGCAGTAGTGCACGGTGTGGCATGTGGACGACGATTTTTGCCCCGCCGGGCAACGCGTTAGAACACACATTCGCACACCGCGTACCGTCGGGCACCGGGTGCCATTTCGAATTTAAACATTCATGATTATCGTAATACATCCGGCGAAGGACATGAACCGTACACTTTTGGCTGCAATGTGTGTGTGTGACGGTGAGTGTGTGTGTGTATAGCTATATCTGCCATTCCACACCACACCAACAACACCCACCGAGGTCGGATGTTCCCGAGTGAGACACACCCGTTAGTGATATGTTGTAAAAGTATAGTTTATATCATGACACCTAGATAAGCGGATCGGAAAGCGTTCCAAATGTGGGCGATAAAATACGATACCATTTTAATGGCTGAGTGGAAATAACAATAACATGCAGGTGTTTTAGGTTCCAAATGGACATTCGAGGCGGTGATTAACAATCTACTGCTGTTGTTGACGTTCGTTGTTTCTGTTTAAAATATTCTTGAATATTTAGCAGCAAGTTTCAAACCAATTGTATAGAGCAGTTTTTCTTATTCTAGCAAAAACTATTCTATTAGCTATTATTTATTATGTGAATATGATAGAATAACTATAAAGTGTTTCCTGCGTTTGTAAACTACTTAAAGTTAAAATGTAAATATTATACAACGCACAATATAAGACTATTTATTGATGATAAAAAAAACGGAGCATAGAATGTATATACCACTTAATTTTATTGATTTTCACACAACGAGATACTTTGTGGTTGTGGCCTGCTGCAACAATCCTCGATACCGCTCACGGTCTAGCGGCGTCGTCTGCTAATCCATTATCTAGGCCGTTCTGGCGGACACATCAACGCCATCACTCCATCTCAGTTTGGGCCTACCACGCCTCCTCTGTCCATGTGGACGGCCTAAAAGGACTTTACGGGCTGTGTCGTCCGTTGCCATTCTCATGAGATGACCAGCTCACAGGAGCCTGACAAGCCTAATTCGCTGAGATCATCGTACAGCTCATAGAGCTCCTCCATTGTCGTTCCACACATACGGGTCCAAAAATCCTTCTGAGCATCTTCCTCTCGAACGCGGCTTAGAGGGTTACGTCAATTTTGGACAGAGTCCATGTCTCAGAGGTGTATGTGAGTACTGGGACTATAAAGATTCTATACAGCGACAACTTCGCCCGTCGCGATAGGTATTTTGAGTCGAGAAGTTTCCTCAGCCTGTAGTATGACTGGCTGGCAGCCACAGCACCCTTGCGCGCATTTCAACGTCTTGTTGTCGATGCTGACTTTTCACCCCAGATAGGTGAAGTTTTCGACGAGCTCAAAGGTACGATTCCCACGTTAATCTCGAACTCAAGGTTCAGTGCCGCATGCTCGATCCTTTGATCCTGCTACATAGGAGAGCCTTAAACCAATGATGTCTATGTCATCAGCATATATCAAGGTCTGGAGTGACTTATAGAAGATGGTCCCCGAAGTTTCCATCTTCGAGTCTCTGATAGCCCTCTCTACCGCCAGATTGAATAAGAGACAAGCAAGCCCATCTCCCTGGCGCGGGCCCTTGTTGTTAGCAAAGGACCCTGAGAGTTTTCCATCCACCTTCTTCTGGCATGAGATGTTGGTCATTGTCATACGTACAAGCCTGGTAAGCTTGGCCGTATAGTTTTACCCTGGCTATGCTATCGTATTCGGCTTTAAAATCAATGAAGCGATGATAGGAGTGTAGCTGCTTCTCCACCATCTTCTCCAAGATTTGCCTCATGGTGAATATCTGGTCAGTGGTTGATTTACGAGATATTTGTTTGAAAATAACTGTTAACAAAAAGATCTTGCAAACATGAAGACATCATTGAATCAATCAAGAAATCGAATCTGAGTCACTATGAGCTATTCTGATGCAAACATAGTCAACAGATGGAAGACAATAACAAAAGACTTTTTTCATTTTATTTTATCGCACTACAACCTCGTGAGGTCTTTGCCTGCCATATAACTGGCTGTCCTTTACTTATTTGTTACCGGTAGCTGGATAGTCAGTCCTGACGGGATTCGAATCCCGGCCCTGCCGTGTGAAGACAATTCAACAAATTTAGCGTTTGACAACTGACATCCCATGTTAAGAGTTGGTTCGCTTAACGCGACACAAACTTGTATATTTTCTAAAGAATAAATGTGCTAAAATCTTAAGGAATTATAACATAAGCCTATACAATGGTGTAAAATGCACATGAAGAAAATATAAACTACTTTATAACCTTGCCAAAGATGGTTGAGTAATAACCAAAACAAAGACAGATGTTCTAAAACAAAGACAGAAATCCTACGAGAATAAAAATATCGTGTGACGACTAACTTTCCCGAATAGGGTCTTCTCATGATTGTATCCATACATCGTTCGGATAACACACCGAGCGAAACTTTTACTGGATACTGGATAAAGTTTTAATATCAACCATTCTTCTTCAATTTTCAGGATCGCGTAGGGAATAATGGAAGTAGCAACAGCGACACTATCACGATTACCCGGTAAGTTACGATTGTAATTGTTTGTATTTACATACACCACATACTTGGTGGAGCAAAAAAAAAAAAGATGGACGATACACTAGTTTCAGTCCACTTACCATTCCCATGGTGGCAGCACATTAGGACTAGACAAATTTTGTTACGAAACAGCAATAAATCCACTAATAAACTAGCGCGTAACCTCATAAATCATACCCCATCCATGCTCCACCGAACGGATCCAGGCTTCGTGCAGTGCCTAGCATTGGCGATACTCATCGAGCGGACCGGGTATGCGCTGTCGTCGGAAAATCTTCAGATGCCCAACTTTCTGCACGAGCTTCCGTCGAGCGTGCTGTTCAGCAACGACACCGGCAACTCGCAGCTCGTCTGCCAGGCCTACGGTGGTCCGCAAATGATCATCCAGTGGATACTGAAGGACGGCAGCCTGGTGAGCAGCGTGCCGGGGCTGAGGTGAGTGGAAAACTTTTACACAGATCACATATCAAACACGAGATTATGATGCAGCCGAAGGGGGGTGCCGTCCCATCGGATAAGATGGGACGAAGCGCAAAGGTAAAGTTTAGCTGGCTACAAACTACGGCGTACTGACTGTTTGATACGTGAATTATTAATTAAAGATGAAAGGCAACGCAAACGGGAGGGTGAAATCAACTAAAGCCCTCTCGCACGTAAGTGTGGCTCGTCCTCCCATGTACAATTTTCCGCCACTTTTCACTGATGTGAAGACACACCTTGAGTTGCTTCGCCGTCACGCCCGGGGTGAGCGCATGTGTTTGGTGTGGTTTTTGGAAGAAGCAAGAAGAAAAAAGTTTCAGAAGACAACCAAAGTCACGATTTGCGGTTGCGACCTTTTCACGAACTGTCGACGATGTTCGTAGTACGCCACTTCAACCAACTGACTCGACATTTCCCATCCCATGGGAGCAAAAACCGCAAAGAAACTAACATGTAAACCGAAGTTTATTCGAAAACTCCGCTGAAGCGCACAAAGCACAAACTCACTGCTGCATGCACACACAACAGGTTTTCAGGCGGCTTTACGGAACAAGCACCGCCAAAACCATCGAACCAGCGAAAGGTAGAAGAACATGCCGCATTAATTCGTGCAAACGCAATCTGAGCCGGAACGCGGGCGAAAGATGCCATTCTTTATGTTTGCTTCATGATGCTACTACAGTAGATTATGTGCGTAGTGGAGGCCGGTGAGTAGGCAGCATTCGCCTTCCCGCTCATGCGATGCGGCACGCACAAGAAACACGCACACATCTATATATATACACACACACACACACACACACACACACACACACACACACACACACACACACACACACACGATGCATTATGTACCTGTTCAATCTTCCGTAAACTTATCAGTCTTGATGCAATATTTATTGGGATTACGTGCGTGCGTCTGCGAGACTACTCCGAAACGCGTGAGGGTCGTCGTCGTCGTTGCTCATCGGCAACGGCATCTTTCGATACAAGCAGAACGCCAGCACGACGCTACGGTACGGTGAAGGTGCACACATACACAGTTTTAGGAACAACCGAGCTTCGGCGAAATACACCTACAATAAAGCATCCCGGATGAAGGATCTTTTTCTAGGACTTTTGTGCAGTGCTTTGATTGGCATCCGGTCACAACACACAATGGATGGCCAAGTAACTGACGATGGAGCGACATTAGTTTAGAGGAGATTGAGAGTTATAACGTAGATGTAGCTTCAAGAATCAATCACATGTGGGTATCGACTTTGTGTCCACTTGCTTTGATATCTCTACTGCAATGATTAATTTTGTACGTGTAGATGATGTTTCATACACTAACCTCACTTGGCGTCTGCAGTGTGATTAGATTAATGATCGACCAGGAAGAAGGGATGCCATAGAACGACTCGCTAAACTTATTTTTATCACATATTTCGATTGTAATCAATTCGCATTGTGGTTCGAATAAGCTTTCCAACACGTCGGATCTTGTGTAGGATGCACAACGCATGTATGCTTCTTAATCAAATTAAACAGAACATGAAAAAAAAAATGTCCGGAAAATTAATTCCTTCAATTGTTTATGAAAGTTTCCTTCGCATTCGCCCGTTTTTCACAGCTTGTGACACACAAAGCCTGCATTGTAGTCAAACAGATCTTATCAGTTCCATAATCACTTTCACCCAGCATTCTGGGAGCCTATAAAAAGCTCCTCGATAGTCATGGTTTTTCTTGTCAAACATTTTCCAGAGCATCTGAAATTCTATATTAGGCTTGAATCGTACCTTCGGCGTATATACTGAAGCCACATTCGCCTCTCGTTGTTTGGTATTGACAGACCCTGTCTTTTTTCCTGCCGCGATGATGTAATACAGAGAGCGCAGATTTTGGTGGGTGAAATCTTGTAGGTTGAGGTTTTTGTTGGTAAATCCCATTGGATGGAATTGATTGGGAACCTTTTTATGGCCATTTCCCATCTTCTTGGGAAATCTAAGGCGGATTCGGTAGGTAGTTCGCTGTGAGTTGTGTTTTCCTGTTGTCCTATTCACCACACATATCCTAACCATATCCTTGACATTGAATCACTCACCAAAATGTTTCAAGCAAATGTCCCATAATATTGAATGCTTCCTCTGTCCCCGTTAGTTTGATAAACTCTCCAAATCCTGATAACAAAAATACTTTTTTTCAGTTCCGGGACAATCTATTTTCTTTTCATAAAAGTCAGCTCAAACTCCACAAAACATGAATTTGGTAGCTTAAGCACTCTCAAGCACTCAACATTATGGTCGGAAGTTTTATATCGTACGACCTAAACTGTTACAAAATTATTCGATTTTATTGTGACTTTTATACACAAAGTAAACAAACATTGTTTTAGTGCAGTTTTGAGATTATTGGTTGACATTCGGCTTAATTTAACATACAGTAACTTGTTAATAACTTCAATTAATCATGCCCTTATTTGTAATGTATTTAAATTCCTTTGTACAAATTTATAGCTTTTAAAATTTTCAAAACATTTCATTCTCTTTTCTCTGTATTTGCAATGATTTCATCCACATATGATATTTCCTATTTTGTATTAATACCTTTCCTCATTATAACCTGCACAGTCGACAAGTATATGCCTAATTGTTACAATGTCTCCACAATGGGTATATTTTTCTCGATCAGATTTTCCTATCCGATAACCGTGTGTTAGTGGTGAGTGCCCAATTCTAAGCCAGGTGTAGCGACCTCGACTGTCCCACAGTCAATACAGCGGGATCAACTGCAAAGATCTCGATCGGCTGCCACAGCGGAGATAAGACCGGAGATAGAAGGAGATAAGAAACATTACAAGAAAGAAGCTGCAGGTCCGCTTACGGAGAAGTTCGATTGGAGATTGAAGCGGGAGCGTTAGGGAGTCGGTAATTAGCTGTTGGGACTAGCGTGTCGGGTTAGGTTGGATAGGAGAGACGTAATTTTAGGAATAAAGTAGGAATAAGTGTGTGATCGTCTTATAAATGTGAAAGTGTATATTGTAGTGTAGTGCGCAGTGAGTGTTGGTTTGTGGATTATTTCTTAACTGTAGTTTGCGTTTCACGGGTCAGAATGGCTTGTTTGAGCGACGTATGGGGCCACTTAAATTCCATTATTCTTCTTGCAGAAAACATGCAATGAAGCTGTAGAATGTTCATTTTAGTTTCCATGTTGAAGTTATTAAGGACCACATTAAATGATTCATCCATACCCCCTTTTTGTGAGTTATAGTAGCAAACACGTCATGTCTTTATTCGTTGACGGTTGGTTCAAGAAAGTACCCTGCACTTGTGTTTAACTGACAGCGAAACTAGTGATAAAAATAAAAAATAATACAACCGATAAAAATAATACAACTTATCTAAATATAGCATTTAACTAGCAATGTTACACCAGCAATCACTTGTGTTATATTCTCAGTATTGCGACTTTGCACTAAAGTTCGAATTTTCTAAAACAAACAACACTAGATTGCTGCTTGATTGACTTAAGATGCTCTTGAGCATTCGTTGAGCTGATCGTGAGAATAGTTTTAAAGGAAATTTCCATTCTTGTACATGATCCTTTTGTTTATCTTAATTGTGGGATTGAATCTAATAAGGTGGAAAATTCGAATTCGAAAATACTAATAAGTGGGAGTTTGAATTCCGTCGGACCGCCTCCCCGTACGCTGGACAGACTATCCAACTTCGGGTAAAAAACAAGTCATAGAAATTTAGAAATAGCTGGCCAAGACCTTCTGAGGTTGTAGAGCCAGAGAAGAAGAAGAAGAAGAAGAAGAGGAAGAAGAAGAAGAAAGTGGAAAATTGCTATTACCTTTCGATATACTTGTTTACTTCAATTTTGATTGGTTATTGGCAATGGCGCGTGTAGGATTTTAATTTCCTGTCCAAACATTCCTTTGGATTTGATGAGTAGTACGTTTGTGCGAGAATTATCATAATTTGACTATCATTGAGCATGTTTTCTGGAGTTATGTTGAACACTAAATGTGGCCTAATTCGTCTGTTGTTTTTACGCCATAAGAATGTGTGAATTAAATATGACTTATTCAGTATGTTTTTTTACTCGTTCTACAGAACTTTGACATATTATTTGGTGTGTTCCTTGTGAACAAGTTGAAATGCAAGTGCTAAACTTCATACTTGCATTAAATGTTATAATTATTTGTGAGTGGCCGAGTGATATGTGATATGCTACAACGCAACAACTTGTGTTTAAAAGTTGTAACTTTTAAGTTATAGTTCTTGAATATTTTTTTTAAGGTTATTTTTACACATTTCAAAGTCTTCTTCTTGTTCCTTGGCCTAACGACCTCTTTGGTCATGCTTACCATTTTGCGGCTTACTAGACTTATTGTTACCGCATAGTTGGATAGTCAGTCCTCACTATGGGGGAACGGCCCAGATGAGACTTGAACCCCGGTCCTGCCGTGTGTAGACCGGCGCCGCTATCGCATTTACCCCCGGACCACATTCCAAAGTATGAGATCCTAAAACCTTGGTGAAGGCCCATCGAAAACTTAAATATAATGATTAATATCCATATCCATATCGGGATTATATCGTTCGCAAATGCAAGTCTAGCACTAATTTTGCTACCAATGATAACGATTTGCTGTTGTGCACAAATCAAATTGTATATTTAAATTGATCTAAATCCGATATGCTTATGTTTTGCGTCATTTCGTTGGAACTGAAAAGTATCGAAACACAGTTGTGAATAAGGACAAGAAAGGACGAACAAAAAAAACAGCTTCCTTTACTAGGAAAACATATCCAACTGCCATAACTGCCATTTGTACATAGCATGGAATGTATATCACCTTCACCGAAATTCAGCAAGTGAATCAACATATGATTGCACGCCGCACCCCTCACTCGCTTCACATCCCGGCCCGAACGGAAGATTTGTATAGTATCAAATTTATATTTGCATGTATCGATGTTGGCAATATTGACAATACATACAAGCCTGTGTATATACCTGGAAGATGCTATGCGGGTTTATCCGAACGGAAGAGTCAACATCTTAACCCTAACCCATGGAATATTCACTCTCTCTCTCTCTTTCTCTCTCTCTGTTTCCCTGCCATTCCCACCGTGCCACCGTTCCATCTGGGCAGGCAAGCGTTGCCAAACGGGACGCTCTACTTTCCACCGTTTGCTGGCCATCTCTTTCGGACGGACGTGCACGATACGACTTATCGGTGCAGAATCAGCTACTCCTACTACGTTCTGCTTAGTCACGACATCCGGGTACGAGCAGGTAAGTCAGCGTCTCCTGTCTACAACCGCTGCCCGACAACCGACACACCGACGACGACGACAACGACGACGCAAACGACAAGATCCTTGGAGCGTTCTGCATCGCACATTAAACACTGATCTGAAACTTTGTTTTCCTTCTCGGTGAATTCTGTTTTTCCCCGGCCATATCGCACCAACACTCACACTTACAATGGCCCCCCCATGATTTCATACATATGGCTGATAAGGCTTGTCTTGTCATATTTGGGTACATTTAGGACTGTATGCAGTCGCAAATGGTATCGCAAATGTTGCTATATGGAGCTTCAATTGTCTCTGGTTTGTTGGCGTAACACTCATCTTTGACGGTTCCCCACAAATAATAGTCCAATGGTGATAAATCTCATCTCCTTGGTGGCCAAACGATATCAGAATTCGACTGATGATTTGTCATCAGTGTGCCTCATCCTTATGTTAAACTATTGGGCACAAATCACTTAACAAGGACCTATGTCCCTCACCATTGACTGTAACCGCCTAGGTACCTTCTTCGTATTCGAAGTAAAATGGTCCAATGATGCCTTTCAACTAAAATGTCACTCGTAGTGGATGCATAGGCAGGATGCATAGGGTAAGTTGTCCATGCCCCAAATACTACAATTTTGCGTTTTGACTTAGCCAGCAAGATGAAAATGAGAATAATAACACTAACTATCTGTCAGATCTGTCATGAGACCAGTGTTGCCAAACTGATTCCCAAACAAAAAGTAAAATGGCGAACCCTGTAGATGAGAGTTTTTGATATTTGGTTGCTATTAAACTGCTAATCTGTATTTTTTCGCTATCAAGTTCTAGTTACGTACATTGAGCACCCTTTTCTGCAGCACACTGTACAGGTACATGTATTGCCATTGGGACACCAGCGACAAGCACTGGCTGTGGCTTTCCATGCCGGAGCAGTTAAGCGTTCGGTAGTTTTGAGCAATAGCAGCAGGTGTTAATAGCAAGCACTATCATTGTGCGATCGTGCGATGCAAAACTCAAAACCCCAAAAAGGGCTCCAAACTAAAAGAGCCCCCCCGCCTCGCCCACATCCAATTTCCCCCCC
>KZ061739.1:252301-270927 GCA_002091835.1 Anopheles maculatus | reverse complement strand
GGGGGGGAAATTGGATGTGGGCGAGGCGGGGGGGCTCTTTTAGTTTGGAGCCCTTTTTGGGGTTTTGAGTTTTGCATCGCACGATCGCACAATGATAGTGCTTGCTATTAACACCTGCTGCTATTGCTCAAAACTACCGAACGCTTAACTGCTCCGGCATGGAAAGCCACAGCCAGTGCTTGTCGCTGGTGTCCCAATGGCAATACATGTACCTGTACAGTGTGCTGCAGAAAAGGGTGCTCAATGTACGTAACTAGAACTTGATAGCGAAAAAATACAGATTAGCAGTTTAATAGCAACCAAATATCAAAAACTCTCATCTACAGGGTTCGCCATTTTACTTTTTGTTTGGGAATCAGTTTGGCAACACTGGTCTCATGACAGATCTGACAGATAGTTAGTGTTATTATTCTCATTTTCATCTTGCTGGCTAAGTCAAAACGCAAAATTGTAGTATTTGGGGCATGGACAACTTACCCTATGCATCCTGCCTATGCATCCACTACGAGTGACATTTTAGTTGAAAGGCATCATTGGACCATTTTACTTCGAATACGAAGAAGGTACCTAGGCGGTTACAGTCAATGGTGAGGGACATAGGTCCTTGTTAAGTGATTTTTTGTGCCCAATAGTTTAACATAAGGATGAGGCACACTGATGACAAATCATCAGTCGAATTCTGATATCGTTTGGCCACCAAGGAGATGAGATTTATCACCATTGGACTATTATTTGTGGGGAACCGTCAAAGATGAGTGTTACGCCAACAAACCAGAGACAATTGAAGCTCCATATAGCAACATTTGCGATACCATTTGCGACTGCATACAGTCCTAAATGTACCCAAATATGACAAGACAAGCCTTATCAGCCATATGTATGAAATCATATTTAAAACAAAAATTGCGCGAACCCCTTACTCACTCTCTTTCTCTTGCGTATGTTTAGTGTTTAGTAGTCACGTTAGAACTGTTTGCCTCAAATAAAAAAGAATATTTATCTATCTAAAACAATCATTATACCATACAAAGTAAACATAAACTTTAGGTCTTTCTGGCTAATTTTACCAAAAACCTTACGACCACGAAATCCTTGCTTCTTGTAGCACACTGTACGGATGTACCATGATGCGGTTTGTAGCATCCGGCCGGTCAGCACTTGCTACCTGACCCGGCTGACACACTCATGTGCCGTTGCGCTCTTTCTCCGCAGGTCCTCCGTACGTGCGTGCCATCGGACCGATCACGGCTGTTGCTGGAGAGCCCATCGAGATGCATTGCCCCTTCTCCGGTCATCCCATCCAGTCGGTGCGATGGATACGGGGCGGAAATGAACTGGTTTCCGGTAGGACGTAATGGAAAACATAATGTGCCCACCGCTATGTGCAGCGCACCGTTTGTCGATTAAATGTAATCCTCATGCTCGCTCTCTGTCTCTCTCTCTCTCTCTCCCTCTATCGCTCACTCTCTCTTGGTTTATGCGATGCCGGACGATTCCTTCCTGTATCGCTTTCCATGGGTGTGTGGATCATTTATTATGGCATTTGCATTCGGCGTGATGACCGCTTCCGGAAATGGAACTGCAGGACCACGGTACAGTGTGGCGGACGTTAAGCATGGCGGATATTTGAAAATTTATACCGTCGACCCGGCGCAAGATCGAGGACCGTACACGTGCATCGTAACCGGACCGAATGGTGATGAAGGACGCAGAGAGCTACAATTAGTGGTACACAGTAAGTGTTGCAATCGACACACGGCCGCCTATCCCTCTCGCGATCTCTCTCTCTCTTTCTCTCTCGCTTGAGTAGGGAGTAGGGAGCGAACTATCACATTTGATTGAAACTAATCCTTTACTTTGCAAATGCACTCCACACACACACACACACACTCTCCCACAGGTCCACCCGTAATAGAACCGTTTGCATTTCCGAAAATCATGAAAGTTGGTGGCCGGGCACAGCTGACCTGTTCGGTGTCGGCCGGCGATATGCCGATCTACTTTAGCTGGAAAAAGGACGGCGCCCCGATAGCGCAGGATTTGCACGTCAGCGAGAAGAAGGAAGAGTTTTTCTCGCTGCTCGTACTGAAGGACATTACGGCGAGGCACAGCGGTCGGTACAGCTGCTTCGCCACCAACACTGCCGCCCAAACGAACTACACTGCCGAGCTGCTGGTGCAAGTGCCACCATCCTGGACGCAGGAACCGCACGACATTGCCGTTGTCCTTGGGCATCCGATAGTGCTGCCATGTGAGGCGGATGGATTCCCGCAGCCAAAGATAACGTGGTTTCGCGGCAAGGGCAAACTGTCCACCGACTTCCATTCCATCCTGTCGAAGAACAACTCGCTAAGCATCAATTACGCCACGTCACCGGATGCTGGTGAGTAGATAATGATGACAACACTGCTTTACCGTCGTCTTGATTGCGTCTTTAATGTTGCGAGCTTTTTTTTTTTGGTATTTGCGAATGGATGCTACAATTAGTCTAACAATTAGGAAACAATTGTAGCCCAGCTGGCGGAAGTGTTTTGAGGGTTTCCTTGAAATGTCGTGATCGTGCTATACTGTCGGCGCTATAATTTAATCATAATTGACGCATTTTCTGTCTTGAGTCACATACATTGAAGTGCATGAAATCTGTTTCAGGATAACTCACTTGCTGCTTGAAGATTTTCTTCCCAAAGAAGCATAAGGAAACAAGCATTAGAACAAATTTATTAATGTATTATACCCGGGAGGATAAAAGAAAAGAGTATTAGGTGCGCAAGTAAATAACGATCATTTTGAAATCGAACATTTGGTGCGATTTTGATATTTTCAAAACGTCATAAATCAAGTTCGGGAATCACATAGTCAAACCGTGTAAACATTATGAAATTGATGTGATTATTTCGTGTGACTAAATGTTGTTATTTCTTCAAAATGTCTGATTTTAAGCTGACTAAGTTTACCAAGAACTCGGCGCTTTCGAAGCGGCAGTTTCTCCGCGGAAGACGCTTAACACGCTCCAAAACGTTTACCGACAAACAATTGACAGCACCCGTCGTTCTCGTTCTCGTTATTCGAGAACAGATTCAGAACTGGTTGGATACCTGGATCCTGGGTCAAATGATGTAGCATTTTTCCGAAAAATACTTTGATTGTCAAAGTTTTAACAAATAAACATGCCGCAAGTACAAAAAAAAAACCTTATGAAAAAACGGCCGTTACTTATTTGCGTACCTAATATAAAAAAGAGCTTCTTCAATGCATTTTCTACAGAACTGAAAATTGAAACTCAGTATCCATAAAATTGCTGTCCATGAATTCCAATAACTGTGCATTCGGCGTAACTGTAATGAGATACGTCATGCAAAAGTAAGCGAGTTGCAGTTTAATTATTGATTCAACAATCATGAATGCGAAACTATCCGTGCAGAAAGCTTCTCGTAGACTAGTCTATTTTCATCAAATATATTTCCCTGGAACCCAGCATTCGGCTAGGGGGAAAAAACAGAACCATCCTTCCGGGAAATTTTTATAGTCACTTTTCGCACGGCACATAATTTGCTCTCAAAACAGACCAAAGCAGCTATGGAGCGTAGCGCGCTGTATGCGGTACGATTTTTGAATGCATTATTTTGCCTCACTCAAATTATTATTCATCGAAAACATCGCTTTTTGTTTGCGCTCTTCCCATCACGCCCGCACCTTCGCCGCCGCCGATTGCCACGCTACCGAAGGATACTATATGTGCGAGGCGGCCAACGGGATTGGCAACAGTCTGAAGAAAATCATCCACATCGACGTGAACGAAGCGGTCCATTTCGATGCGCCGGTAAAGAATGTATCCGCCCGCCGGAACGATGCCGTCATGCTGGAGTGCCTGGCGCTCGGCGATGAACCAATCAACATCATCTGGACGCACAAGAACCAGCGGATCGATTTCAACAACTATCGGTAAGGTTCGGCCGATGATGCCGAAGTGTGGCCACGACCCTTTTGCTCCCCCCTCACACACACACACACACACACACACACACACTCGTCACTTAACGATCGTTCCGAAATGGAAATTATTCCCCGTGCGCCATTTTACCATTTTCCCAATATGCGAATGTGCGATGCCTTCTCGACGGCGCGTTGCTCTAGCTATATGGCTGTTTCCTGTTTTTATTTGTCCAGGTATAACATTATCGAAATGAAGGAGAGTGTTGGCGTGCGATCGCAATTATCGATTAGCTTGACGGAGCGATACGATTCCGGCAAGTACGTTTGCACGGCGGAGAACCTTTACGGGACGAGCGAGCATGTCATCTATCTGGCGGTGCAGGAACGCCCGGACGCACCGTCCGACCTGGAGGTGATGGAAGTGTCTAGCCGTCAGATACGGCTTTCGTGGAAGCGCCCGTACGATGGCATGTCTCCGGTGCTGAGCTATCTCGTCCAGTACCAACCGGTGCGTTTGGGCAAGGATCCGGTGGTACAGGATACGCACCGCTCCGGTCCGGACGGTATGATAGCCGTGTGGGACAGTCCGCTGACGGTAAACGTCACCTTCTCCAAGGTGAACATGATCAAAAGGTAAGTGTTAGTTAGGGCCGGGCAGGGGATGCGATGTCAAATTCAAACCAATTATCATTAGTAGCATCGACGGTGGGGTGCGAGATGAGACGAGCATCGGGGGGTTGCTCCCGGCGACCCAGTACCTGCTACGCATGCTGGCCATTAACGAGATTGAGTGCTCGTCGTTTACGAGCCCGCTGGTGGTGAGAACACAGGAAGAAGCGCCGAGTGAAGCGCCGGGCAGCCTGAAAGTCAAAACCGGCGCCATGGGTGAGCTGGTGCTCACCTGGCAGATACCGAGCCGGGCGACCTGGAACGGGGAGCTGCTCGGCTACACGGTCAGCTGCGTGGAGGAGCGAACCAACATCAACTTTATCGCCAATCCGAGCAACATCTCCAACACAACGCTCACGGTGCACGGCTGGGCCACAACTAAGACGAGCATCGCCAACCTGAAGAAGTTCACGCGCTACGCTCTGCGTATTCGTACGTACAACAGCATCGCACCCGGTCCGTGGAGTACGGTTGTGTACGGTACCACGTCGGAGGATGCACCCGAGGCCGAACCGCAAAACGTCTCCTGTTCCAGCCTGTCGTCGCAAAGCATAAAGGTGCTGTGGCAGGAACCACCGCCACAGTTCCATAATGGTGTGTTGCAGGGCTACAAGATCCTGTACCGGCCGCTCACAAAGAACAGTAAGTCATCCCATAGCATGCTTCAATTCCTTCCCCCAGCTAATGCTCCAACCGTGCGCCGCTTTCTTTAACCGCAACTCCAGACGAATTTGTGTACCCGTTCGAAATCAAGCGAACATCCAACCTGGAAACGTATCTGCACGCACTGATGAAGGCGACCAACTACTCCATCCAGGTTCTAAGCTTCACCCTATCCGGCGACGGTGTGGCCAGCGTACCGGTGTACTGTGCAACGGAAGAGGATGGTAAGTGGAGCACGGGCGACGTGCGAATATGTTTAATGATATGCATTGCACGGTTTCCTGCTGCATCCAATTTTGTGCGGTGACAACGATATCTCAATTCCGATAAATTTCGACAAGCTTTGATCATCGAAATGGGGGACCCGTGAGATTCGCTCGTGGGTCACGTTAATGGTATGGTATCGCTAGTTCCATTCACTCGCGCAGATCCTTTTGAAGATTGGTAAAAACCCAATTGCAGTTCCGAGTCCATGTTTCAGTCTTATCGGTGTTCCTGCGGTTTGGGTTTCATATGAAATTTCGAAAGCATTCGAAAGCGTAATGCTGTAATTTAATTTCACAACTATTTTGTTATTCAGTTCATTGTTGGATATCTTGATTAATTTGCACAACTATTAATTTGTAAATGGATTCTGCATTAATTTGACGAAAGTCAGTTAACTATAGTGAGGGACTAATCTATAAAGCCATGTAAAACTTAATAGAATATCTTGGAAAAACCATATTATAGCATTAATCTGGAAATCCCATTCTGTTGCAAGCATAACCGAAATGCGTAATTAGCATGCGAGAGTTAATGCTAATGCTTAATCGTATTTTAGAATTTAAACACATAATATTAGTTTAGAAAGCTGTAGCTTCAATAATGTATATTAAGTCCGTCGCTATAATTCCGACCAATGACCACAAAATAATGATACGGTAATCTTATGATTTATTGAAGAATCTTCAGGTTTAGACTTAACATATGTATCCTGAAAATCGACAAAGATGCAATATATTTAGCTTACAAATTTCGCGCATGTTCGATTTTGTTGTGCTAAGACTTGGTTCATTTAGAAATGGGTCACTTTTTTCAATGATAGTGACGCTCTTAATGGGCAAAAATTGGAAATTTTGACAGCGTGTTGTTAACGGAAGTAAACACTTTAGTGTATAAAATACTGTTATAATGCTTTTTATATTAATTCACCGAGATATTCGACAGGCAAGAGGAGAAGTGCACAGTTATCAGCGGAAACACGGGAGCTAGCAAAACGGTTAAGTTTACCTAAATCGACTGTTGCGCGATTGTTTAAAAACGAAGTGGCATCGCTAATTGTCAACTGCGGTTGAAAGTGAATCGAAAAATCAAGGCTAATCCTACATCTCGGATCATGATTTGGACAAAAAATTTAACTCAAATCGCTCTATTGTACGACGAATCCGATGAACGATTAAACCCCTACTTGAAAGCTGACTTTACACAACTTCCGGGAGGTTAATTTTATAAAGCTTCTGCTCGCGGCAAGGAACCTTCTATCTTGGTCTAACGACATCTTAGGTCTTGCATGCCAGTTTTGGCATACTAGACTTGTTGTTACTTGATAGTTGGATAGTCAGTCCTCAATATGGGGGAACGGCCCAGATGAGACTTGAACCCCGGTCCTGCCGTGTGAAGACCGGCGCCGTTATCGTATCTACCACCGGGCCGCCCCTAACCTAAGCGTTTCAAATATGTTTTCGCTGATCAATTCGGAAATATATGCAAAAGGCCTCCGTTTTTGTAACAAATAGGAACAGGAACTCGGATTTGTACAAGAAAGAGTACCTTAAGAAACGCATTTTATAATGTCTCATTACCTTTTTTAAATGTCCAGTCATGGTTTGGCCAGATCTAGCCAGCAGCCATTATAGCAAGGACGTGCTACAATGGCACAAAGATAACGGTGTAAAATTTGTATCTAAACTCCTGATTCCACCAAATTGCCCCCAGTTCCGTCCAATAGAGAGATATTGGGTAAACATGGAACAAAAATTGGAGAAAAAGGGAGCAGTAACTAAGGACATTGAACGACTGAGGAATTGGTGGAATTTACCGGCCAAAACAGTGATTGATGCAGCTATGCGTAGGTTCGATGGTCAGTATCAACAGTAAAATCTGAGAATTTCTTCGAAAAACCGATGATTAGTTTTTGCAAACTTTTTAATAATAAATTAAGTTATTACCTCTGTTTCATTCATAGAAATTGTATCATTTTGAATAATGAAATAAAAGATATACACGCCATGCAAAGTACCCCATTTCTTCTAAATGAATCAAGCTTTAATTTTAGGATTGCACTGTACTTTAATTAAAGACTTAAAGTTTTGAAATGCCTTGAAATTAAATATTCCCATCAGATTTATATAAAACACAGCATAAACCTGGTGAATGTAACTAACCCAACTAACACATCTACCGTTTTAATCCTCTCCATAATCAACATTCGCACAGTTCCCGAAGCACCGGCTGGCATCAAAGCGCTCACGCTGACGGCAGATTCAATTCTGGTATCCTGGTTACCTCCAGCCCATCCAAACGGCATCATCACTCATTACACCGTCTACGGAAAGGATCACGGCAAGAAAGGCTCCCCAAAGCGTACGGACTTTGACGCACGAACCACTCACTGTACATGATACTAATTGGAGGCTATTATTTCCGTTTCCGTGTGTGTGTGTGTTTTTTTTTGTATCGCTTCTCCCGTGCTGGCGCTATCTTATTTCCAGATAACATCGTGCGCGTCGATGAAACCGGACGACCGTCAATGTTCGAGGTGCGCGGTCTGAGCGAGAACAACAAGTACGACTTCTGGGTGACGGCTTCCACGGTCAAAGGGGAGGGCGATCCGACGATGGTCGTGTCGCAAACGACCAGCTCCCGGGCACCGGCGAAAATTGCTTCCTTCTCACGCCTCCTGAAGGTGCCGGTCGGTGTGAGCCTCGTGCTGGAATGTGCCGCATTCGGCAACCCGACACCACGCACCCGATGGTTGACAAAGGACCAAGCCGTCACCTTCAGCCAGTATTACGTGATATCGCAAGGCTTCCTTAAGATACACAGCGTGGAACGGCAGATCGCCGGTAACTTTACCTGTTCCGCGAAGAATCTGTTTGGTGAGGACGAGATACACTACATGCTGATAGCGCTGCAGACACCGAATGTGACGCAGCTCTCGATACAGTACACCTCGTTCGATAGTTTGCGCGTTACGTGGGAGGTAACCAGCGATGGGGGAGCTCCCATCCAGGGGTACAATCTGTACTATCGCACGACCACCGGTACGTGGTCGAATGTGGCGATTCCTAGCGATCAAATGGCGTACACACTAAACGGGCTGAAGTGCGGCACTCAGTACATTCTCAAGATCAACTCACACAACAAGGTCGGCGTGGGCATGTTTACGGAGGAGTTGGCCGTGCGCACCAAGGGAAAAGGTGAGTCAAAATGCTTTGCATCTGCCTGTTGGTACTGATGGATTGTATTGTGTTGTAGTATTTTAATGTTTCACAGTGGGCACATGAATCTCGATTTGAACGTTCTGGATGGGTGGTTAAAGTACAAAAAAGCTGGCACCGAACATTAAAAAGACCAATTACATGTTAATGTCTACTAGTGGATTGAACAAACCTCCATCTAGCGTTATCAATACGGAACGAATCGAGAGAACCCACCAAGTTAAATACTTGGGGGTTATTTTTGATGACAAGTTGAGGTTCCATGCTCACATTGACTGGGTCAGCTCTAAAGCGGCTAAGAAATGTGAAGTGATAAGTTGACTGGCGAACGATCTTGATTTTTCTGAGAAAGTTCATCTCTATAAAGCACTCATATCACCACACTGTGGGTTCTGCTCGTCCATTCTATTTCTTGGCAATAAAGGACAAATTGTTAAGCTTCACCGGTTGTAAAATTGTAAATATTGGGTTATGATCGACATACACGATCTACTATTATGCTAGATATTCTACAATGGATGTTTGTAGAGCAAAGGATAGTGTACCAAGCCATGATTTTTTTATTTTTCGATTGTTAAACAGTCTATTGTCTGGGTCTCTGAGAGAGAACATTGTGGGGATGTCTGTCATTCACCTGTCTCATAGTGCTAGAAACTATTTATTTTTTCTAAGAAGAAGGATGTTAAACAAATTGTGTAACATAATGTATGTGTAGATGTCCCATGTATAAAATGTAACTTCAGTTGTCTGCAGGATCTATATAGTGATGATAAGATTTTTTGGATATTTGATGAATTAAGTTGAAAGAAAGAGACGACACAACGACATTAATGGAATTGACTATATGGAAGTTGCAGCGATGTTCTTAAATATACTGAACCAGTTCCAATCAGTCCATGGTTTGCTGTGTGAAGAATATAATACCATTGCTATGAAATGAAACCCGATTTCCTCAGTGGAATCACCGTTGGACATCTTAGAAGCGTGAATCGGTAGACTCTACAGAAAGCTCGTCAATGCCATCACTTACTCGTTACATTTTCTGCCTTTTCAGAACTCAAATTATCTGAGTAAAAATATCGTAAAGATAATTCCAAAAACCATGTTGAGATTTTTTAAATTATCTGATCAAAAAAAGATGCAAAAAACTGGTCACGATAAAGTTCACTTGTAAGCTTTTGAAGCTCTCATATTAATATTTTTGATTTTAATAAGTTGCCTGCTGACAACTGCAGTTACACTTCTTTACAGAAGTACAGAAGTGCAATGTCTTCACAATTCACATACGCTTTCCTCATTTTTTACACTTATGTAAAGTTTAGCTGGAGGTGGCCCGGTGGTGTATACGATAGCGGCGCCAGTCTTCACACGGCAGGACCGGGTTTCGAATCCCGGCGGACCGCCTCCCCGTACGCAGGACTGACTATCCAGCTACAGGTAAAATCTACTCACAGAAAGCTAGCAATAACTAGCAGGCCAAGACCTACAGAGGTTGTAGTGCCAAGGAAGAAGAAGAAAGCTTAGCTGATTGTGTTGTAATATTTATTTCCTTTAGAGGCCATGGGATTTCGAGTAGGAAAATTAGCAAAATAAGAAAAACAAAAGCTTCATTTTAGGACAACAAGTAACAGAAGAACAGAGATTTAAAATTATTCTTAATTTTTGTTATCTATACATTAAATAAGGATGGTTAAGGGTAAGTGGGAGAGGATGGTTATGGAGGTGGTCATAAATCTAAACGAAAGAGGGATTCCAATAGCGTAGTTTGTATACGAACGTTTCAATGTTGCAAATTCTATGAGTATAAGTAGTTCTATACCAAGGGGGAACATTTAAGCAACTTTTTTTTAAATTTATTTGGAATCCTTTGCACTTTTAATCCTCTTTTAATTTGTGTGTTTTGAGCAGGAGTGCCACACTGGCAATAATCCGGATGTTATCATAGATCTAATGAATGATTTATCGATAAATAGTTTATTATGTATGCTTAATTTTGAGTTTCTGTTTAAGAAACATAAGTGACTGCGGTACTTCTTTTCACATTTGATTGTAAGGTTTTCAATACGTGACTGAGAGTTTTATCTAGATTCTTGCCTAAGTACTTCACCTTCAAGCGCCGTAGTATATGTGCTCTATTCAATCATATATTATTGTTAGCCATGTGTTGCATCTACTTGTGAAACGAGTGAAAAATGTGACTTCAAACTTATTAGATAATTAATGATTTCTTTAACTAATTGTTGATTAAACTAACTGTTTATATAACTCTTTAACTAATAAGTAATTTCGAGAGCTGCACCACATTCACTTATCGGCTACAAGTCATCTGCAGACTGGTATTGTGTGCAGTTTAGCATCTTGGGTATGTCAGTCGTGAATATATTGAAAATTAATGGTGAGAGTCCGGCCCGGTGGTAGATGCGACAGCGGCGCCGGTCTTCACACGGCAGGACCGGGGTTCAAGTCTCATCTGGGCCGTTCCCCCATAGGGCGGACTGACTATCCAACTATGCGGTAACAATAAGTCTAGTAAGCCAACAAAGAATAAGTACCGGTGGTCGCTGTGGCACACCAGCAACTGAAGAGTTAATCATTACATTGTTAATGTACACGGTATTTGATTTGTTCGTTAAGAAGCCGTTTGACTATCTAAGACCCGGAGGATGCCTCCGACTCAGAAGCTTACCTCCGACTTGAGTTGAGTATTTTCGGCTAATTGAAGACCGGCAGCTTACCTCCAACACTCCGAATGGTTATCTTAGAATGCTCGTTTATTGATACTGGCTAATTTATACTTAAAATCTTCTGACCGATCCGCAGGCGCCGGTCTTCACACGGCAGGACCGGGGTTCAAGTCTCATCTGGGCCGTTCCCCCATAGGGCGGACTGACTATCCAACTATGCGGTAACAATAAGTCTAGTAAGCCAACAAAGAATAAGTACCGGTGGTCGCTGTGGCACACCAGCAACTGAAGAGTTAATCATTACATTGTTAATGTACACGGTATTTGATTTGTTCGTTAAGAAGCCGTTTGACTATCTAAGACCCGGAGGATGCCTCCGACTCAGAAGCTTACCTCCGACTTGAGTTGAGTATTTTCGGCTAATTGAAGACCGGCAGCTTACCTCCAACACTCCGAATGGTTATCTTAGAATGCTCGTTTATTGATACTGGCTAATTTATACTTAAAATCTTCTGACCGATCCGCAAACCGATTTTCGATCAATTTCTTCGATAGATTTGTTTTCTTCTTTGTTACTTTTTTGTTCGGCGTGGGACAACATATTGGTGCGTCACCAACAGGATCAAATAATTTGAATATCCATGTTTAAATACTTTTAAAGTTTAAAGCGCATCATGCCAACCTAGCTCTTGAAAGAGCTATGAGACAATGAGAAACGAATCAAATATTGCGAATTAGTCAACCGTTCTCAACAAATGACATGAAGCCGGTGATGCAAAAACGTCAAACTCTTATACAATACCTTCAACTTTATGTGGTTGGTCCTCCCGCACAAAAGCTCGGTGAAACCCGTCCTCGTAAGCTCGAAGATTAAAAGGTCCATAAAAGATTACATTGACGCTAGGCACGTGACGTGCTGTAATAGAGTAACTTTATTACATTTATTCCCCAAACGAGAGCCGCTCCTAGCTGGCAAACCGTGCCAGCAGTGCTCACATTATCTGGCCAATGCTAATTGTCATAAACTTTGATGATTCCGGTTACGATAAGCCCTGAAAGGATTGTCGGTTAGTACGATTTCACCTTACGCTCGCCGCCTTAGCCTCCCATTAAAATACACCTCCCAAGAAGGCTGTAGTTCTACTGGCAGCTCGAAAAAAAAAACACACACACACACACTCCCAGGTAGTCTAGCTGTGTATGCAACCGACCCGAACATCATGACAGGGTGTGCAGTATTTGCATTCCGGTTGTGAGAGCATTTGCACATGATAAATATCCACCCGAGGACCGAAGACGGTCGGGTTGCAACACGGGAGTGACGGAACATAAGTTTCGCTTATTTACATATACAAACAGCATAAATTGACAATGCATTCCAGTGCTGGTCCTGAGGGTGTACGATGCCGGTGCCTACGTATTGCTACTGCTGCTCGACCCTCCGCTTCACCCGTTGTCCCGGGGTCGGTCGGGTGGAACATTTTGAGATTCATTTTATTTACATTTCACTGCTAGGCATTATTTATCTGTCGCATCGGACCATGCACGGATGAAGAAATTAGAAACTATCTCGAAGAAATGCGAAAATTCGATTAGTGTGATGCAAATTGATTTATTTCCAACCGCAACCTGGTGGACACCAGCTTCCAACTGTTTTTCCCTTACCGGTGACGGCTTTTCTATGGGACGCATCAAACCCCATTCCAGTACCATACACACACACATGGAACGAACGAACCCGATGAATTGTTAAAACTATCTCAACGAATCACTGGATCACTGATCACTGCCAGCTCGGTACAGATTATGGCTTTTTTTGTATGTTATTTTATTTGCATTTGCATTTTATACGGATGATGAAGCTCCATATCACTGCAGGCGATGTACTACCGAAACGACCATTCCAAGCTCAGTTTCCGAAAGGAATAAAATTAAAAATATATATCCGGACTCACACAGCCAGCTAAAGGTACACTTCGAAAGGCATGCACGCGAGATGCACCCGAGGAGTGCCATAATTATCCAAAGCGAATGGTATCGCAATTGAGTGCAACTTGCTGAGTCCAACAATTCGCACCGGCACCGAACACACGGTGAACACGGTGAATCGCCATCATGGGACGGGGGCCTTTGGGGACCGAAATACGCCACAGTTCGACACATTTTCCATTGGCAGGCGAGCGTAGAGAGAGAGCACACACTCTAAGGGTTCGTTGCAAATTGTGCAACATTTGAAGGAATTCTGGTCCGTACTGGATGGGAAGCTTTGAGATCACCCGGTTCGCCGGCAACCCCCCCGTTCTCCCCAACCGTGGTAGTCTAATCTCTTTCTCGTTTGGTACCACGGCGAATGCTCGGAAGCTGCAGCTTAACCCTCAACCAGCCGCCTCTCCAGTGAAAGCCTCCGGGCGATAACAAAGCGGGCAGGAAAAATCTTGACACAGACGAATGATAAGCAAGCCCGATGTCTCTGTCATTTCCCTGCTCTCTCTCTCCTCCCCTTCCTCCCTCCCCTCCCTGGGGAGCGAGTGACGGTAGGACAAAATCCCCGGGCTGTGCTGCAATAGCGGGCCAAGCGGAAGCATCCCGTGGAGCATCATTAAATGTACGTTTAATTATACACCTCAATGAACCCCAAACCTAATGTGCACACCACTGTACACACACACACGGGCCTCCATATGCAGTATCGCACATACGATCCTCCTCGCAGCCTTTCCTCTATCGCTCGTTCGCCCGCCGGTTCCTCGCGGTTGCTCCATAGACTTCCGGACCCAAATGACATACACACACGGTTCGCACCGATGCACACGGTACCCCTCTACGCTGGGAAACATAAAATCCTGTCCTTTGCATCCGGGCAACCGGGGCAAAGGAAAGATCTCCACAGGCTTACGAAACATAATACCAACCGTCCGAGCAACGAACGTCCAGGTCCCGCCCGCCAGCCAGCATTAGAATAGGTTTTCGGTGGTCGATTGCTTTGGTTTGGATTGGGTGGTCGCTGCGGGAAGGCAAATGATGGGGGGGCCGGGGCGCTACATACAGATACATGTGCGATGTATGTGGTACCGGTTGCCACCCAAATCCGACCAAACGTTTGGACTATTTATCGATCCCTTTTCCCGGCCAACACCCGATACATTTAGTCGCACGATGAAGCATCGCCTCCGGGGAGGGCGGGTTGGAAAGGCGGGATTGGGGTGCGAGTGTTGGGGATTGTGGCAGCAAGAGCCCGCTCTGTCTTGTCCCCGGTACCATCATGAGTGATGAGCAGTCGTTCATCCTCCGAAGAGTGTGTGTGCCTCTGGTTGCAGCAGTAGCAGCAGCAGCAGCAGCAGCATCAACACACTACACCCACTAGCTTGGCTTGATGTGCCGATGTAATTGAATGGATTAATTTGACTATTTAACAACTATGCACAAACACTCACACACGCACACCGTATGCAAGGCAAGTGTGTATGTGTGTTTTAGTGTATTCGAGCACCATCGGCACGAAATCCAATCGGTGTCGTGATGAAGCGTGTTGACGAAGCTGCAAGTCTAGCTGAAATCAGGCTAAATGATTTACTTTTTCCCCTTTTTTTTTTTGCTACACTCCATACGCCAGAAATGACAACGTTGCAATCCATCGGTGATGTACACCGATTAAGAGTCGCAAGCGTTGTTCGCGCACGGCTTCCACACACACACACACGCGCCAGAGTGCAACGATTAATTATTCCACAAAATCATTCAATCTCTCATCCTGGGATGGCGACGAGCGCAGTGCAACAAACACACACAAAAAAAAAGGTTGGCTTCGAACGTAAGCGTTTGCTGATGCCGGGTTGATCGAACCAATTGTTTAATGACAATCCACGAATTTGCTGCACGGCGCTGATTGATGTCACGTGCAAATAGTGCCCGACTCCCGACAGGCAAGCGCACGCTGTAACGATACAAGGCGTTTGAGCCGGTGTGTACGCCGAAAAATCAAATCGATATCCCTTGTCCATGTGTGTTTGGTGGACATTGTATCGCGACATGTGAATAATAGATGTCCAAAAGAATACATCGAATTGTATCGGGGATCGAGGGATTTTTTTATCGGCTTTCGCTTAGATTTTTGAAAGCTGTGTACGAATGTTTTGGAAACTTTGGTAAAATAGTCTAGTAGCGTATGGGATATTGGTTAACTAAAATTAAGAGAATAATTAAGAGGTTTTAAATGAGATGAATTATATGTTATTAATATATATGTTATGTTATATGTTATATGTTAATATTATATATCCCGGCGGACCGCCTCCCCGTACGCAGGACTGACAGCTACGGGTAAAACTAAGTCATAGAGAGCTATCAATAGCAGGCCAAGACCTCACGAGGTTGTAGTGCCAAGGAAGAAGAAGAAGAAGAATTATACGTAATGGATGTTGATGTAAGCGTATGGAATTGTTATTGTCAATATTTGCATGCTAGGCTACTTAAAATGAACTGCAACCGCTCGAAGGTTCTTGAAAATGCTCATCGTTGTTCTGAAAATTTGACAATTTATCTGTAACGGCCTAATCTTGTTAAATAGCTCAGCTGGCGCAAAATTCTACAAAACTACTGGATAAGGCACCCCAGCGGCTTTGCAAAATCGGATGGCAACAGTTCATCCTAGTCTAATGGCGACTACTTAGAACTCATTACTTAGAATTTGGTCGAAAATTATGTTACATTGTTGGCGAAATGTATAGCCCGCTCCACACGAAGCGCAAATCCAAGCGCAACTACGATTTTGCGAACAAAATGCTGTCAAATTCGTATGGTATGACATTACTGCCAGCCTTCGCATTTTAGTTTGCAATCTAGTTTGCGCTTCGTCTGGAGCGGGCTTATGGAATTTAACAGTTCGCAATGTTTGCTGGCAATTTTATTGCTGACCAAATTAGGTTGAAATAGTATTTTTGTTAGCATTGTTTTAATTCTTTGTTATCCCATATCGCGGCTTTTCTGATGGACGCTTAAAAGCCATTACTTCACCTCAATGTGGGCCTGACACGCCTCCGATATCCAAGTGGACAACGTTTACTTGCTGGCTCGTCCGGTGTCATTCTCATGAGATGGCCAGTCTATGTTATTACCCTTCCGTACATATCTTCACCTAGAATTCTCCGCTTAGAGGGTTTCGTCAGTTAGTACTGGTACTATAAATGTTCTGGATGGCAACCAGAATCTCAACATCTATGTTTTAGTAGGTGCCGGTGACTTCTGACCCAAGATAGATGATGTTTTGGACAACTTCAAAGATAAATCTTCGTATATCGATGTTTGTTAGCCGGGCCACCGGGCATCACCACCATTTTACCTTTGAATCTCGGATGAACCACTCTATGGCTTGATCCATAATTGCACCAAGAGAGGCCCTGTAAGCAAGTAACCTGATTTACTCAGCAGTGACGGACGGACAGGTAATCGTACCTTTGAAGTCGTTCAAAATTTCACCTATCTTGGGTTAAAAGTGAGCACCGATAACAATATGGATGTTGAGGTACGCTCAACGCTCAAGAGTGCTTGCTGCCAACCGGTCATTCTAAAGCCTGAGGAAACTTCTCACATATGCTTCTGAGACATGGACTCTGTTCAAAACTGATGAAACCCTCTTAGCCACGTTCAAGAGGAAGTTGCTCCGAAGAATTTTTGGCTCCGTATGCGAAGAAGGACTAAGGAAGAACCTCTACAACGACTCTGTAATGCTCGGCGATCGCATCATCTTGCAGCTAATTAGACTCACCAAACTCCGAGGGATTGGTGATGTCATGAGAATGGCACCGGATGCCCCAGCGCGTAAACTCCTGGGTCAGATTAACCGTGGTAGGTCCAAATTAAGATGGAGTGTTGGCGTTGATGCGCCCGCCAGAAAGGCCTGGTTATTGGATTGGCAGACGATAAGTAAGTAAGTAAAAAGATCTAGTCTAGTGGTTAACAATGCCTCGATTTTTATTGATAGTTATCAAAAAAATGTATGTACATCTGGTGGCATTCACGTTACGTGCTTAATTCTCTTTCGATAATGACAAGTTTAATGTATTTTGAAAAAAAACGTGGTCTTTTGGACGTACACTTCAAGTAAGTCAAGTAAGAAGCGTTGTGCATTTGTTTAAAGCATGCAATGGAGCCATGCCGGGCATCAAATGGTTTAATAAACTTATTCATACCAGGTAGCAGTCCTCTCTACAGTAGTCCAGGTAGTCCTCACTACAGAGGGATGGTCAGGATGGGATTAGATTCCCGATCCTGGCCCTGTGAAGACTAGCATAATAAATAGTCTCGGCCAACTAACCGATCCCAAATAAACAATTTCGCTAAATAATTATATAGAATTAAAGTTATTCGAATGCTACTGAATTATTACTAAGCACAGAAAATGCCCTTATTTTTCTCTAAATTACTTTTTATCACAACACAAATATTTCCATCAAGCGTATAGATGTATAAGTTGGTTGCAAATTAACGATAACAGTATTTTGTTGTATTGTGTACGTGTACGTGTGTGTATTGTGTAAAAGTTTTACTTTCCTTCTCAAAGTTACAACTTTTACTTTCCTTCTCAAACACTTACAATCGACAAATAAAAAAAGGCAAATGGAAAGTTTTTAATTAACGAAACTTTGTTGAACTCAATTTCCGCAGAAAAGAACTGTTGTATCAATTGCAAAAGAAAGTTATCAATATGTTTACCGAAGACTTGCGTACGATGACCTGTAAACGACAATATGAGATCACTTAGGTCCATTATGACTTTTGACTTATGTGAGTTCTGTACATGTGAAATCAATCGATTCGGCCAACATTTACAACCAGCATGGAACTCATTAGTGATGCATGCAATACTAGTTCTACACTACTTCTGTTCCTTTTTTGGTACCAAATTCTCGGAAGGTCTGCCATTTGTGTCATCCCCTTTTGGTCCGAAATGTTTATTGGTAGATGGTGTATGGTTCGATATGCCGTGAATGGTGTACAGTACCTTTTTTATCCCAATGTAAAATGTACTAGCCCAACTTGTGCACGATTGCTAAACAATATGACGGTTCCTTACGAACAATAAAGACTTTTGTCCACAACCCTGCTATGAAGCTCTTTTTTACTCTGCAGTGATGGTTCTATGATACGGTCCATACTTTCTTCTTTATTCATGAAGCTCCACACATCCCGGAAGAGC